>PITA01014078.1:0-42312 GCA_004023965.1 Spilogale gracilis | reverse complement strand
ATAAAATAAAACAAAGTTGCCCTATGCCATACAGGTCTCTAGAGCCATGAAAAAGAAGGAGCCCTATCTCTGTAAGCTCCTATGAGACACTACCTAGGATAAACTTTATTTTTATTATTATTATTTTTTTTTAAGATTTTATTTACTTATTTGACAGAGAGAAACACAGCTAGAGCAGAACACAAGCAGGAGGAGTGAGAAACGGAGAAGCAGTGTTCCTGCTGAGCAGGAAGCCCAATGTGGGGCTCAGTGAGGGCCTCTGGGATCATGACCTGAGCCAAAGTGAAGGCAGGCACCTAATGACTGTGCCCCCCAGGATGGCCCCTTCCCTACTTTTGGTGCACAGGGGATTTGCTCAGTGACTTCCTCCTATCAGGCCATCCTCTGCCTCTCTAGAGGGATCTCTTTCAAAGGCAAAACTAATCTCATTACCACAGCAAAAAACCTGCTATGGCTCCCATTACCTCCAGGAGGGCATACTGTTAATCCGAGCATTTTGAAAATGCTCCTTCCTGGGCATCTCCTGAGATTTTAGTCCTTTGGGGCTGGGAGTGGGAACCAGATCTGCATTTCTGCCAGGGCTGCAAGTTGATTCTGGACTGAATGCTCCCGAGACCACCTCTAAGAAAATGTTGACTCACAGAAAATGCCAGAACTTTTCTGCAGGGCATTTGACCCTGTGTGATCTCTAAGCTGCTTTTCTGTCCAGTCATCCCCATGCACCCTCCATACTCCACTGGGGAACCCTTGCCTGTTCGCAGACGGACAGCTTTCTTCCCCTGCCCCCATCGCTGCCTTAGGATGGGATGGCTCTCTGCCCAGAATGCCTGTCCCTGTGTGCTCTTCCTGGGAAGAGCCCCCTCCTCACACAGCCCCCATGGAGCCTCCCTGCCTCTCTGGCCACAAAGATTTCCCCACTTCCCACTGATCCCTTTAGCCCTTCCACACCCGGAGCCTCCTGCATTTGCTCAGCCCTGCCCGGTGAGGGTCTCCCATGGCGGGCCACATCTGCTATCTCCCAGTCCCTGGGGCTTGCCTCCATCCAGGTGTGCAGAAGGAAGGTTGGAGGAGAGCTGGAAAAGGGATTCGGGCTGGCAAGCTTTAGCTTCAGTGGGACTCGAGCCCCGTAAGAGTAGAGAAAAGGGAAGGAGACAGAGGCAAAGAGCTAGAGACAAGTCAGGATCTGGAATTCGATTTCCAGGGGCACAAAGGAAACCGGTCCTGAGGGACAGCAGTCTTCTCTCCCCGTTGGGCTGCAGGCACAGAGACCACAGCTGTGGCCTCAGAGAGGCTCCGAAGGGGGCAGGGCACAGACTTTCTTTGGAACCCCATCCTGTCACTCTCTCCTGGGCTCCTCCGCCCCCATCCTGTCTCCCCGCCTTTGCCCCAGTTCAGGCTGTCCTAGCCAGGAGCTCAGGCACCTGGGTTTGTAAAGAGACATTTCAAAGCAGCAGCTGACAACACGCCCCAGGGAAGACGACAGACCTCCCACTTGCAGAGTTTTTACCAAACCTTTAAAGGTTGCAGCCTTCCACCCTGCAATCATCCCACAAAAGTTGTCAGGAGCATCACGGAGAATGAAAACCTGCAATGAGCAAAGTTGGCGAGAAGGCTGCCAGTCGGCAGTGCACGCGGTGGGGGGCCGGCTCCCAAGGTCCGGAATCCATGACCAGCGAGTCGCCCCATGAGGCAGCCCTGTCACCCTCCAAGGCATGTAGTTCTTCCCCTGGCACCTAAAGGATCGGGAAAGACCTTGGGAGTGGGTGGGAAATAGTTTTGCTTCAAATTTCAGCTCTGCAACTGGGCGACTCTTCCAAGTCATGTCAACCCCCTGAACCCCATTTCCTCAAGTGTAAACTGGAGACATCACTAACCCCTCAGACTTGTGAGGGGCGTACGCGGTGCCGAAGGTGAGGAGCCTGCTGCAGGGCCTGGTGCATATGAGACACTTGACAGGTGATGGATCCCTTCTCGCCTTTGCCTGATGTCCGTCTGTCATGTCAGTTAGGAAAGGTCTCCATAGCCATGGGATCAGGAACACTCCACAGCCAGAACGGCTACCTGGGTTCAAAGCCCGTGTCTGCCACTTCTTAGCCGTGTTGTCTTGGGCAAGTTCTTTCTCTTCTCTGTGCCTCTGGTTCTTCATTTGTAAATGGTAATAATAGTACCTCATGCTTTGGTGTTATTGTGAGGCTTAAATGGGTTAAGACATAAAGGGTGCTTGAGAAAGAGGTTGGCACATAGTAAACGCTCAAAAAAATGTCAGTGATTACTCTAAGTCTCTATCCGATCAACATATAGTGAGTGCGTACGGCAAGCCCGCTAGGGACGACTGCCAAGGAGCCTACAATTAGGCTGGAAAACTTGTGCATAGGTCCCCAGATAGTCTCGTCTGATAGGACTGTTTTCCAGTAATTTTTGTTAGCCCGCCCCAGTAAAACATGAGTGCCTTGTAACGCCGTTAAGGTGACCTAGCCATAGTGGAATGCAGGAGGGTTGAATGGGAGAAGCAAGGCTTTGCAGACAGATAGACCCCAGGTCACATCCCAGGCTGTGTGACACTGGACGAGTGGCTTTACGTCTCTGAACCTCGGTTTCCTTCTCTGTAAATGGGGATATTGATGCCTACCTCTCAGGGCTTGTTGAGGATGTTACAGAAGAATGCCTGATTCAATACCCATTAGCTTCCTTTCCCTTTTTCGCCAAGCTTTTTAAGAATTATTAAAAAGCAGACGGCCTAATCAGAGAGGTCTGGCTAGTTCAGGAGGGATGCTGCTTCAGAAAGTTGAGAAAAGCTCTTCCTGAGTCATGGCTGTGGAAACTTCTTGGCACAGCTCCCTAGCTCCCCTCTGTCCTTAAGCTGCTGTACTGCCTTCTCAATTCTGACTCACTAGCAGCTTCCATGGCCTTCTCTTTCCCCACAGGAGTGGGTGGCTATTTTGGCTCTAATTTCTGTATCTTATTATCCTGGGGACAGTGACTCAGTCACACGGTGTCAGACCCAAATCCATCCAAACACTTCCCACCCTCAAAAGCAGGACCCTTAACTTCAATGATTCATAGACACACCTCCCCAACAAAAAACTCCCAACTGCACATCATCCAGGACCAGAAGGGGCAGAGCGCAGACGGAGGACAATGAAGAGCCTCGTCATGGTGCCGTGTGCCAGAAACCTCATGCCCACAGCCCCGATCGATTCTTAGAACAAGCCGCCAGTGTAGGCAATATCAGCCCTGTTTGGTAAGTGTGGGACCCCAGACCCAGAAAGGTGACACCACTTATCCCCAACAGGGGTCTGAACCCAGGTCCTTTAAAGAAATTCATATTTTTTAACCATTGCATGGTACAGCCTCTTCCTGAGCTGACCTGGCTCTGAGGCCACCGCCCTGCTGGTGGGGCTCATCAGCCGTCACTGGCAGCCTGTCACTGTGCAGGTCATGTTGAGAACACAGCCTACGTGGGCAAGTGCACATGCACACGTGCCCGCGCACACATGCTGTCCTGCGCGGAGGTGAGGTTTCCCGTCCCAGGAAACTTCTTGCATCATGAGCCTGCTATCTCCAACTGCTTCTCACTTGGAACAATCACACGGCAAGAAGGTGCAGAAGCATGAAAAGGGAAGCATGAAGAAGGCAGAAAGAAGCAGTTATAAAGGTACAAACCAGGAGCGCCTGAGTGGCTCAGTCATTAAGCGTCTGCCTTCAGCTCAGGTCATGATCCCAGAGGCCTGGGATGAGCCCAGCATCCGGCTCCCTGCTGGGCGGGAAGCCTGCTTCTCCCTCTCCCACTCCACCTGCTTGTGTTCCCTCTCTTGCTGTGTTTCTCTCTGTCAAATAAATAAATTAAGATCTTAGAAAAGATATAAAGGTATAAACCAAAACACAGTATTTGGGGCCCTCTGTTTGGGAGTCAGGTGGCAGGTCCCCTGTCCTCTGCTCATCTGAGCCCACGCCTGATTGTCGAAGATAGAAGGAACAAAGTAAGGAAGGCGGGAAGGTGAGAAAGGGAACGAGGGAGATAAGGGTAACAACAGGGACTACGCAGGGAGTCTGCTTCTCCCTCTGATCTTCTCCCCTCTCATGCTCTCTCTCACTCACTCTCTCTCAAATAAATAAAAAAGTCTTTTTAAAAAAGCTGAGTTTTATAATCTTCAGTTTTATAGATCTCTTTCCCATCTGATTGTATTTGTTAAAGTTACAAAATAAATGCTGTGTACTAGCCCAGTGCAGAGGAGCTCCTTCTTGAGCAGCAAACCTACCAGGCACAAGCAAATAAAGCAACATTTTTCATGGTGATAAATAATCATCTATTTACATGCTAACTGCCCACTTTCTAAGGAGGCATCAGACTACTCATCTACTTAATTAAAGTATCCTCGGTTCTAACGGAGCCCAGCTAAGCGATAATTATTGCTGGCATTCCCTAGCACCTCCAAGATTGAAGAACACTGCAGTCATCCTTACTAAAAGCTATTTCTAAAAGCAATATTGCAAAAAAAAATCAAACTGAACATGTTAATTGACTATTACTTGGGTCTGAAAGGTAAATTCTCAATGTCGGGCTGAGCCTGTGACTCTACAGGATAGAAAAAAAATCATCATGAGAACAAGTGAATGTTTCTTTAGAGCTCACTGCTTGACTGCCCTTATCCCTTTTATGTAGTTGAGGGAACTGAGGCACAGAGACAGAAGTAGCTTGCTCATGGTCTCATCCAGGCAGTGGGGCTCTAGAGGCTGGGATCTTGCCATACTTCCTTCCCAAAATGGAACTAACGCTTATGGAATACCTACCATATGGTACTTTTTGAAACACCTGTCAGTTATTTTCCTATGCATCAGATAGTTTTCTCACTATAATCCTATATTGTAGTGCCTAAGAGAAAGATCCAATTTGTTTTGAAATAAGGTATAAATACAAAATAAAGTCTCTCAGGAAAAAAGGCTTTTGTCCCATCTTCCTTCCTACTTAGGTTGCGGCTGTAAGGACGTGATGCCTGGAGTAGCAGCAGCCATCTTGCGACTATGAGGCAGCAAGTCAACAGACTGAGGATAATGAATTAGAAAGAATAATATGTGTTGCAATCACTAAGTCTTGTACCAGACCTAGAGCCATCCACTTTCAGACTTTCTGTTAGGTGAAGTAATTAAGTGACTTCATTCTTTTTGAAATGATTAGTAATTGTTTTAGCTGCAGGTGAAAGTATTCTTGTTGGATGTGGGAACTTTGAAAGGGTCCCAACAGAGTCAGTGCTCAGTATTGTATCTGAATTCTACAGAAGAGGAAGTTTGACGCAGAGAGTTGAGGTCTATGTTACATAGCCAGCAAGATCTGAATTCAGCCATGCCTGTCATGGTGTTACTCCCTCACTTGGCCAACCTGGGCTTGAGCTCTTGGGGCTTTTTTATGCTGAGTCCTAACCCAAAGTCCATTCCCTTGGTGTGATTCTGGGGCAACATGTCAGATCAGACTCCCATGCTGAGTGGGTAGAGGTGTGTGTTGATTGCAGAAAGAGGGAACAGAGGGGAGTTACCAGTTCAGGGCTCACGCTGGAAGTACCTACCCAGGACGCTGTCAGGGGACTCCCCTAGCACCCACCAGAGCAGCAGAGGGGAGGACGCCAGCATGCCCGTCTCTAGGTCACAGAGACTTTCTTGCTCATCTGTCTCACTATTTTTTTTCCGAAGACACCAACCAGGGGATTATATGGCTGAAAGGAAGAGTCATCAGTCCCATGATATGATGCTAGGTTGGAAATAAAGCCTTTCTGGTGCCTCAGGATAGTTCCTACCCATCGTCAAAGTGCCCTACACTATCTACTATCCCGTGCAAGTGCAGACCTTGAGCCTTGTCACTCTCTTGTACGCAGTGAGTAAGGGCAGGCAGGTCTCCCCCTCTGGCTATCACACTGTCCCTAGGACACACAGGGGCCTCTTTACCCAGAAGTTCTGGGTGGAGCTTTTCAGAAGTATCAGATCACCCTGGTGGCTCCTGGGACCACGGGATCTCCATGGTACAAAGTTTACCTTCACCGCTATCCCCGGATTCCCCGGATTCCTCACGCAGAGAAATCTCTAGGGAAGGAGCTTTAGTGTTACGGTCCCTGATGTGGACAGCTTTCATTTCTCACACACACACACACACACACACACACGCACATACACACACCCCTCTGGGAAGAACAGGGCTTAGGGATGTTTAGGGAAAGGCCTGTTCATTGGGGGAAGATGCCTTCTATTACTTTTCATCTCTAAATCTCCTCAAGGTTTCAACTATTATTGAAGAACACGTATTTCACTGACATCAAACGCAAAGGAAAATCTTTGGCCTTATGCAGCAGCAGCAAGAACCTAGCTTGTAAAGGCAGGATGAGAACAATCGCAACGTTGAAGAGTGGTCTCCGAGGAGCCCCAGTTCTAACAGCTTTCATTTTGGGGAAGTTTTTAACAGACCAACAACTTTTGTTTGACTAAATAAATTTCCATGGCTCTGTTTTTGAAATTGGCAGTCATGGTGGATTTAATAACCCTCAAAGGGGTCACAAACGTCTGCCTCCTGCTGCCACTTTTGTTCAGATGACTTGGGGTCAGAGTGGTTATATGACTTGTCTAAGGTCGCCCAACTAGAAATGGCAAAGCCTGGAGCCGTGGGGTCTGTCCGATGCCAAGGTCCCTGCCTTCAACCAGCAAGCTCCACTGCTCACGCACGCCTCCTGGAAGGAAGGAGGAGAGGGAAGCAAAGGTGGCCACTGGTTGGTGGATAAACCCGTCCTCGGTTAAGATGGTTGGTGTGAGCATCCCGAATACCGATGAGGCAGCGAGGTCCTTGGGGGCCAGTGGAGGTGATGTGTGGACTTGGGGAGCTACGGCGATTCACTGCAGTCAGTAGACGCAGAGGGGAGCCCTTGCCGTGTCCAGCTGATGCAGGCTGCTTACGGGACTGTGTGTGGGGTGCCTCATGTGTACGAGAGACCCTCATGGATTTACAGACACTTTGGCTCCTTGATGCTCATGTTTGCTCAGTGGTGGGCACAATTATCTTCATTTATTTTTTTAAGATTTAATGTATTTATTTTTATTATTTATTTTAACTTATTTATTTGCCAGAGAGAGAGAGAGAGAGAGAGAGAGAGAGAGAGAGAGATCACAAGCACAGGGAGCAGTAGAGGGAAAAGCAGACTCCCCGCTGAGCAAGGAGCCCAATGCAGGGCTCGATCCCAGTCCCAGCACCCCGGGATCATCACCTGAGCAGAAGGCAAACGCTTAACTGACTCAGCCACCCAGGCATCCCTAATTATCTTTATTTATGAAAGACAAAGAAACGAAGGCTCAGAGAGGTTGAGCACCTGCCTGTGGACACACAGAGTAAAGAGAAAAGAGAGGATTCAGACAGTGGGTCTCCCACACCCACATTATTTCCAGATTCCCCATGAGAAGGCCTAGAGTCTTTCCCAGCTTGTGATCACAGCATGACAGGGAATCCGGTTATTTTATTGTTATTTTTTAACTTCAGTTCTTGACGTCTGTATGAACTCGGCAGACAGAAACATGGAGAACTGTTCCACCAGCCTTGGCTTTGCCCCCTTGCGGTCCAAGCTTAGCCATGACCTGCTCTGGGACACTTTTGGCAACAGGTGACAAGTGTCACCTGGGTGGAGCTTTTCAGAAGTTCCACCATGGCCACCCCTCCTGCCTCGGCCTGTAACCCTAGCCTCTGCCCGCCCCTTCCCACCTCAGTACTCTCTCCTTCTGAGCTGGTTCTTTCCGTAACGAATACCCCTCAGTCATACATATTATTTAACATTTTTCTATGCTAATAAAAGTGTTCAATCTCTTTTGTGCTCTTCTCGGTGACTGACATTGTTTCAAAGCAGATTTAGAAATAGTTTTGGTCCTGACATTTATGCAGCAAGTGGGTGTTGTTTATTGCTGAGCAATTAGAACATAGATTAACATAATATCACTCCTCAACTTCAAAATCTGAGCGAACGCTCGGAGAACGGCTTCCCGAGAGCTCACCCGGCCCGCTTCCTTTTGTCTTTCTGCTTTTTGCCTCCTCCACACCCATCCACCCACCTGCCTTGAAATGTGCTATTTCAAATTTATAGTTCAAGAAAGTTTGTGTAATCTAAGTTATAAAAAAGAGATGTCTTTTTCTTCCACTGCAGAAGCAGCCCACGGCACCTGGATTCTTAACCGAAAAGGCAATTTCCAAAATTTTTTGTCCTTGAAAACTTTTTTTTGAAATCTCCCCTGCCCACTATTAACTCTTAGAAGAGTTAAGGTCACAAAGCAGGGATGGGCTGGTTACATACATTTTCTCGAGTAGTTTCCCAAAATCTTGGATTCGCCACTGCTCATCACACAGAATGAAAGCCAAGGTCTTTAACATCGCAAAAAACAAAAACAAAAAACAAAAAACAAAAAACACCTGCATGAGGGAGCCCCTGCATCTTCTCTAATCTCATCTCCTGCTACCCTCTTCTTCCTCCCTTCTGCTGAGGGCACTTCCGTCTTAGACCTTGCATTTGTCCTTTCATGGGAGGAGAGTCCCGCGCGGGCTGGTCTCTGCATGTAGGAGCTAGAGGAGAGGAGATCTTCACCAAATGCATTTGCACCGCAGGTCTCCGAGGCTCCTGGAGGTTGTCCCGGGCACCTGCCACAGGGCTTTCCACTCTAAGGGTTGGGTACCATGGAGCAAAGCGCTTGGGCGAGGCCAGCCCTCCAGGGAGCAGGTCAGGTCCTCACCCACACTGCCGACGTCTTCCTCCGCCTGCCCCGAGATCCCAATGCTTCCACCTCCAGAATCCCTCACCACTTCCCGCAGACCCACCCTGCGCTAAGCCATGGCTGTCTTTTGGTTGGATCATTGTCACAGCTTCCTCCATGGTCTTCTTGATTCTGCCCATATCCCCTTCAAAAAGGCAGAGCACATACCTTTCTTAAAAATGTCAGGACAGTCATTTCTGGGCGGGAAGTTCCTAAGACCATCCTCCATTTGGACAGCTCACGAGGACTCCCAGGACTCAGCGTCCGGTTCCTGTGAAGGCTGTGATTTCTTACAGTGACAGGCTAAGAATCACGGGCAATGAAAGGAAAAGGCACATGGTGCAAAGGCCAAGGAAAACTGAGCACAGGAGTCAAAAAAGGAGTGGCAGGGGACATGCGTGTGAAGCGCTGTCACCCCTTCCCCCGAAATGCCTGTTAGAGACACGGTGGCCCGGGTTTTACTGGGGTCCATCCTGTAAGCCCTCCCCAGGCGGCACAAACCCAGACTCCAGGCTCCCAGAGGAACGCAGGCATTCAGCGTAAGCCACGCTGTTTTCATAAATGGACTGGACAGAGCCCCCCTACCCCCCCTTATCTGAGAATGGTGGGAACCTTCCTCAAACCCAGGTTCCTGGGGGCCACCTAAGGGCCAAGTTTGTAAGCAAGCCTCTGGAGAGGCAGCAGACAGGCCTGCTGCGGTCACGCTTTTCTGCAGAACTCCCCTGTTCAGAATCCTGCAGGACCGTTCATCACACAGAATGAAAGCCAAGGTCTTTAACATCGGGGGAAAAAAACAAACAAACAAAAAAACCACGCACAAAAAACCAAAAACCTGCATGAAGGAGCCCCCTGAATCCCCTCTAATCTCATCTCCTGCTACCCTCCCCTTCCTCCTTCCGCCTGAGCCACACTGGCCTCCCTGCAGCTCGGTGAACACAACTCGCATGTTCACATTTCTCGCATGAGAAATTTCATGCCTTCCTCTTTCCCCTTCCCAGAAAGTGTTTCCCCCTCAGCTATCTGTTTGGCTTTCTCGCTGTCCTCTCCCGTGAGAGTGTGCACAAACTCCTGCCTCCATCCATCCTCTGCTAGGGCGTATTCTCTGTCCCTTTCCTCCTTTGTTCCCCCCTTGGCTTCTAGCATACTCTATCACTTATTTTATTTATTGTCTGGATGCTCAGCAAGAACGCGATCATCAGGATAGTGGAGACCTGGGTCTGTTTTGTTCCCTGAGGTAGCTCCTGCTCCCAGAACAGAGCTTAATGAAGCAATGAGAGCCTAATGTTACCCCCCAACCTCGAATATAAGAAAAGGCAAGTGGTGCCAGATGGGTTAGAACTGCTATGTACCTTAAGTGTGGTCTAGACATCTCTAACCTCAGTTTCTTCATCTGCAAAGAGGGTATTAATAATATCTGGGTCATAGGATTATTATGCCTATGAAAGTGGCTAAAACACATAACATCCTTTACAACACAGTGAGTATGTATTCGCTTGGACTACTATTATTTCTTTTTATTCATTAAGCCTTCATTATTTAAAAAAAATTTATTATAGGGGGCACCTAGGTGGCTCAGTCATTAAGCATCTGCCTTCTGCTCAGGTCATGATCCCAGGGTCCTGGGATCGAGCCCCGCATCAGGCTACCTGCTCGGCGGGAAGCCTACTCCTCCCTCTCCCACTCCTACTGCTTGTGTTCCCTCTCTAGCTCTCTCTCTCTCTCTCTCTCTCTCTCTCTCTGTCAAATAAATAAATAAATTCTTAAAAAAATTTTTATTATGTAAGATTGCAAGCATAAATAAGAGTAAAGAGAAGAATAGAACTAACTCCAATATACCCACTACCCAGCTTCAACAATGACCAATTTAGAGACAATTGTGTTTCACTTATTATTTCTTCCCCAAATTCCTGCAGCTCCACGCCCAGATTGTTTTGAAGAAAATCCAAAATATCATATCATTTCATTCATAATTACTTCGATATGTGTCTATAAGAGATGAAGGCTCTGTTCTAAAAAGTATATATATAAGTGCAATAATATCAAACCAAAAGAATGAATGCCAATCCCTTCATATTAACAAATATTCAGCCAGTGTTTAAATTTCTTCAGTTCCTCATCATCTCTTACTTGGGCTGTCGAGACCGCCTCCAAAATGATCTCCCTGCCTCTAGGGTTTTCATTCAGTGCATCTACTACATGGCTCCACAGAGCTCTTTGTAAATCACAGAGCTGACCTTGTTACTCCCTTACTCCACATCCTTCAATGGCTCCCTATTGCCTGTGGAGAGGGTCTGACAAACTGCAGGCTCTTTTATAATCTTCCGGGACCCTCTTTCCGGAGTCACCTCTGCCTCTGCCTCCCTTTCAAACTCCCACTCCATTAATCTGCTTTCAGCTCATAATCCTCTGTGTCTTTTTTTTCTACTGTTCCCTCTGCCTGGAATGTCTTCTTTTCTTGTAATCTTGTTTTCTGCTGTTCCCCTAGGCCAATCAGGCGCCACATCCTTGGGTCCACAGCCCCTGTGAGCAGCATCCCTTGTGCTTCTCTTTCCTCTCTTCAGTCCCATATACCAAGCTCCTCAAAAACAGAGCCTAGTCTTAGACTTCTGATCTCCTTGGAGTCTGAGCAGGCTGAAAATAGGGTGGGTACCAGAGTCTCGAATGAATGAATGGATGGGGTGACAAATGGCCACTGAGTGAATGAACAGATAGGGTAACAAATGGGCCCATGAGCAGGGAGCTTAGGAAGAAAGTTGTTCTATGATATGCAACCTTGTCTTTCTGGGTGCACACTGCTCATTTGTATTTTCCAACTTTTATCACACCATTTCCACCTTGTACAGCTGACTTATCTTTCTGCTCCCTGGCAGGTCAAAACTTTTTAATTCTGAATAATTCAGTGCAGGGTCTCAGGGGCCAATCTCAAGCCCTCACCGACTTCTGCCTGCTCCCTGGCATGAGCCAGACAGGCCCTGGCCCACAGTGATTAATGACCTCAGACACTGCTTCTCTCTGAAATGATCCTGGAACAGAAGAGTGGCCCAAGGACTGCCTAGGTGCCGTGACTGTCCAGCTATGACCCGGTGAAGACTGGCTTGTGGGCTAGGGCCGCTGCATATCATCTGGGCTGGCCCGTTGTACATCGAGGAAGATCGAGGCAGAGAGGCCTGGGACATGGGAATGTTTCCCCGACCTTTCATGTCTCCTGATTTGAAAAGGATCGGGAATTGTTTCACTGGGTCAAATGCACCTCTGTGCTTGGTGATGGTCAAGGTCACTTGCGAAGGCCCTGTGTAGTCAGCAGGATCCTGGGAGCCTTACAGGTGCAGTGCCATCTGCTCTGACCTTGACAGAGGAGTTGTCACCCCCATTTTACGGATGATTTACACTGAGATTCTAAAAGATCAGGAAGTCACAGAGAGAGGGAATAACGAACTGGACCTAACCCCAGGTCTACCTAGGGCCCTTACCAACAGAATAGGGATTCCTTTTCTTTTCTTTCTTTCTCTCTCTCTCTCTTTTTAAAATATTTTATTTATTCATTTAACAGAAAGGGAGAGCACAAGTAGAGGAAGCAGCAGGCAGAGGGAGAAGCAGACTCCCCACTAAGCAGGGAGTCTGGTGCAGGGCTTGAGCCCAGGACCCTGAGATCATGACCCAAGCCAAAGGCAGATGCTTAACAACTGAGCCACACGGACACCCTAGAATAGGGCTTTCTACACTGTAGTTCTAACCTTTTAGAGAGGAATGAAACTGGTGCAGTGGGTTGGCTCTAAAATAATTAAGATAAAAAATAGAACAGGGTAGAGTAGATCCAAATAAAGAAGAATGGGAAATAGAGTGTATCTCGGGTAGTAGGGATCAATGCTGTTTCGTGAAACTTCCCACTAGCTGCTGTTCACGGTTTAATCAGCAATACAATCATCTGCAAACCCAATGCATTTTCTACCTTTATCATTTTCCAGTGTGACTCAATTCAGTTGCATCCAATTCAATTCGTACGAAATGCCCTCAATTCCATCCCACTTACATGAGCAAAACTTGAGTGTCTACTGTGGGTCAGCCCCTATTGATACAAAGAAATAAATGTTGTGCTTTTGCTGGCCATGGTGCAATACCTCAAGTTCATTTTCTTTGTTTAAAGCACAAACTCCTTTCCCTTGAACTTTTAAAAGATGACAGCACAATCAAAAAAAAAAAAAATCTCGGGGCGCCTGGGTGGCTCAGTTGGTTGGGCGACTGCCTTCGGCTCAGGTCGTGATCCTGGAGACCTGGGATCAAGTCCCGCGTCGGGCTTCCTGCTCTGTGGAAAGCCTGCTTCTCCCTCTCTCACTCCCCCTCTTGTGTTCCCTCTCTGGCTGTGTTCCTCTCTGTCAAATAAATAAAATCTTTAAAAAAATAAATAAATAAAATATAAAAAAATAAAACCCATTCATTTCAATCTTGGTCCATACCAACCACATTTTAAAAAAAAAAAATCTTAAAAAAAAATGACAGCACAACTCCTTTTTCTGGAATTTGTTTTTCTGGAACATCTCTGTGAGCTAGAATGCAATATAAAGTTAGGACACTGGGTTTCAGGCAGACAGGCTGAGGTTCAAATTCAGGAGTAATGCCTGAAAAGTGCCTCACGCACAGGAAGCGTGCAGTCCATCGTAGCCAAGCAATCATGTTGCCCATATTGTCTAAAATTTTTTGATGACATTCTCGAGGTTTCCCGCCTTGGAAGAAAAGTCATTTGTGATGATGATAGCAGGGAACTTGGGTGGGACAAGAGTGGGCAGGTAGGGTCACTGTGGGGCAAAGTCACATCTGGAGAGCCACTGGAAGTCCTTTGCCCTGAAGGCCAATTCAGTCCCCGTGGGAGGGGAAGGGCAAAGGACTTGAAGACTCAGAAGTCAGCTCTGGTCTATTGGATTGTCTACTGGAAATATAACTATGAAAGAAAGCGGTAACTAAGAACACCCTTAAATTCAGAATAGGTTATACTTAAACTGAGAATAGCCATAAATGAGATGGTCACTGATGAGCTGGGCAGAATCTGAGCCTCCAGGATCCACGGATCACCGCTTCTTGGTCATGTGAGGGGAAAGCGCACTGTGCCAGTGACTGGCGGTCAGTACGGCGGAGTGGGTCAGCGCCGAGACTCTGCGGCCAGATCGTCTCACCTGGAATCTTAGCTCCTCTCTTCGCTGGCTGCGAGATACTGGCCGAGGTAATTGACCTCTTCAGGTTTCTTCTTCTTCTTCTTTTTAATCTGCAAAAAAGGGTTAAAAACTAGTACCTGCTATTGTGTGGTGGTGAGATTTGAATGAATTATTACCCATAAGCTTCTTAGAACACCACCTGGCTTGTGATCTGCACTTGTTAAAAACAAACTGTCGTTATTATTACTGTTATTATTATTACTTTATTAACCAGAACCCTTTCAGTGGCCACCAGTATAGATGGGCTTAAGGAAAAAAAATGGAATTCATTGCGTCACACAACAAAAGCTCTAGGGTGTAATGGCTGGCGTGATGTCCCACTGATGTCACCAGAGTCTCCTCCCCGCCCCATAGTTCAGCTCTATTGTACTCTGTGGTGGGGTTCCTTCTACATCGGCTCTTCCGTGTGGTAGCAATGAGGGAGGGCGACAGGATTCCACCCTACCAACTAAAACCCTGGTAGAAAGAGAAAACCTCTTTCCCCAGGCCAGCAAAGGGGCTCCTTAGCCCAGCTCGGGTCCTGCTGCCACCCCTGAACCAATGTCTATGTCTAGGGGTGGAGTCTGGGAATCACAGGCGTGACTGCTCACAGGAAAAACAACATGGTGACCGGAAGGAAGGCAGGCGGGATGTAGGGTAGGCAGAACTATAGATGTCCCACCACAGACCCCCAGGGCTGCACTGATTTGTGAAGACATCCTTGTGACAGCCCACAACTGGTCGTAACTTACCTTCTACCTCTTCACTCATGCCCTTCTACCTGGAACCACCATAGTTACCTGCCCTGGATAAATGTATGTACTTGCCCCAAAGTCTCACATCCTTCAAGGCCCATCACAAAGACTGCATCCCACTGAATGCCATTCTTGTTTGGTCAGTTAGCCTACCCTCACCGACTTTTCTTCTTGACACTGTGCAAAGTGAATATACAGACTAACCGAGGTAATGAAAGTGAAAGTGCTATATAAACTATAAAGGACAACACAAGTGCTGGTTGCTGTTCTTCATGACATAAACCAGAGCTGAGGTTTCTCTCATCCCCGGCATCATCTCTTCTATGTAGTGCATACATCATAAAATAATGGACAAATGAATATTTCCTAAACTATGCGTCAGTAGCAACGCCGCTGCCGTTCGTTGTTTTGCCTTCCCATTGGCTGTTCATCCATCTCCTAGTGGCAATATCTTCACGCTCCTTTTGGAAATTAGAAAAGATCCCTTCCTCACTATTACATCATGTGGTCGGTACAAGGTGTTTACCTATGACTGTAGCTTCAAGAATGGCTTCCTAACCCAGGTCTGATCTATGAGAGCCCTGCGTGCTCTGTCGTTAGATCTGAGATGAGTGCACCTCAAAGGCCTGGGCACACATCTGTTGGCCAACAGAGCCAACAGCTTTGGCCGTGGACTGTTGTTGGAACTATTTAGAAAGGAACATTTTTTTTTTTTTACTTGGCATTTTCAAGTTGGTAGATGAATTTGGAGATCTTGGGGCTTGGCATGCTACCCATGGGGATAGAAAAAAGCAACAACACAAAAGAAAGAAGAATAAAGCAGTGGAGACTGCTGGATTTCTGAGGACATTGATGGAGTCTCTGGAACCAGTCATCCCCCGAAATACCTTATTTCTGGTCTTTCCCTTACATGAGTCAGTATAGTCTCTTTTTTCATTTAAGGCACTTTGAGCTGACTGTCTGTCAAAAGAAAGCTGACTAATACAGAAATAGGTTTGCTCCAGAACTAACACAAAATATATCCAAAGGCCTCCCACCGGCCTCTTGGGTTGGCTCAAACAGACTTAAGAGAACTTTCGTACTTTGAAATGGTGCTGAGATGTTGCTGCCTGGATTTTTCCTTTGTGCCTAAAAAGAAGACACCTCCCTCCATTTGTCACTTGGCATCATAGTTTGACATTAGAAGGGGAGATAAAAAATGGAAGTAAGGGGGCCGCAAGTGCTGGCTCATCCCCAGAGAGTTGACTCCCGGTGGGCAGCTCCAGGGACATGAAGGAGACCTCCTTTGTGCTGACCCCATCTGCTTCCGCCGACCGCAGCTCTCCTCTCCCCAGCTCTGGAAAGTTCTTCCACCCCTCGACTCAGGGAAACTTCTATCCAGGCTGCCATCTTCCCTGAAATCTTCCGTTGCCCTGGCTTGATAGTCAGTCTCTTGTCTAAGCTTTTCAGCATGATTATGGGGCAGCCCAGAGATATCACAGGCTCCGGACATACAGCTTGGGCTGAGTCCTTGTCCGTCACTTATTAACTACATGATGTTGAGTCACTTAGTTTGAATTTCAGGTATCCTTTCTGTAAAGCATATATAATAACATCTCTCCAAGGTTGCTGGGAGATTTTAAGGAGAGGATGTATAAATATGCTTTATAGAGCATGCAGTAGAAACTCAATAAATGGTAGGTATGACCATTTCTCTGCCCCTTCATTTGCATTTTGTGCAATGTATTGTGTTTGACATGTGCTTCACTCAAATGGACAGCAAGTACCCAAGCGCAGGCATGTTTGTGAGGATTCCTCGAATCCCTTATTGTTCTAGAAAGATCTCAAGATAGAGTGGCTCCTTAATAACATGACTTGAATGGAAATACATGAAGAAAGGAATGTCTTGGTGTGCAGATGACCCAAAGGAAGGGAAATGGTGGAATGAGGCCATGTGCTGTTTATATGGTCATCTCTGATGAAGAACTTTTTCCCAACCAAACATTTGGGACAAAGGTACAGTGTTTAAGGAGCTCAGTCAAGTGGAGAAGACAAAGAAGATTAAAAAAAAAAAAGTAAAAATAGAGCATTTCTGCTTTGTTGCTGATAGAAATCTACTCCAGCCATCTTGAACAAAAGGAAGACCTATGGGATGGATGTTGAATATTTCATGAAGCAACAAGGCTTTGGGTGGGGGTGGGTTGGGGGGGACGACTTAGGTGGCTCATGATCACTTTGTCTAGAGTGCCGCCATTAACACAGCATGTTATCAAGACCCCCAGCCTCTCTCTCACTTCCTAGCAAAAATGTTTCTATTTCCAGGAAAGAAGGTCTAATTGGCCCAGATGAGGTCATGCGCTTACTTCTCAGGCACCCTTCTCACATCAAATGCGGACCCCTGGAGGCCTGCCCATGTCAGGGTTTGGGGGGTGTTTCCAGGGGAAGGGTATATCATGAACTAGACAGACATTAGAGAAGTGGTTTCCACAGGGTTAAGCCTGAGGAGAGCTTTACACAGAGTGTCCTTGATCAGGTTTAGGGAAAGTGAGGGACAGCTTCCAAGAAGAGGGGGCCATTGAGTCTGAGGGCCTTGAAAACGAGTAGGTAGTTCATGAGATAATCCAGATCCATAAACTAGACCCTGAAGAAAGAGGGGCCCTCTGGGGTTCAGGGCTTGACGCTCACAGAAAAGCCTGGCTGGTCGGCCAAATATCCCCTGGAGGAACTAGTGAATCACAGTTGGAGCCCCCCAAACAGACTGTGTCTCTGGGGAATCTGAGGGGCTTGGGAAGGCTGGGCTGTGTTACCCATTTGCAAAGTGGAGGGAAATACTGCTTCTCAGCTTGGATGTGAAGTTTAAGGGAGGAGGGAGAAGATGTGCTTAGAACCATCCAGCAGGAATTGGCAAGACCAGTAGACCCATCTGTGCCGATGGGTTTCCTTTCTCCTTGTTGCTTGGGACACAGTACTCTGCTCCGGGTTTCGGTAATTATCTTGATGGATGAATTGTGGGAAAAGTCCATAACAGTAACCAACATTCAGATGCCAGGGACTCAGTGACCCTGTGTATTTTGGTGACCCGTCCCTAATCTTGGGAACTGCAGGGAGGGAGGCTTCCGTATATGACCCGAGCACACACTGCGGTATTTATGGTTCTCACTCCTCAGAACTGCAGGGTTTCTTGCCTGCCTGGGCTCTTGAACCTCTTCTTCCTGGTTTTGCTCACTTCCTCCAGTCTTCTTTACAGACGCTTCATCTCTGGAATTCCAGCAGAGAAACTGCTACGAAATTCTATCCAGTCTTGGGAGGAAGCCCCCACACCAATGCTATCATTCCCATGTTTTCTTCTTTTCTTTTCTTTTCTTTTCTTTTCTTTTATTTTCTTTTCTTTTCTTTTCTTTTCTTTTCTCTTTCCTTTCCTTTCCTTTCTTTTTATTTCTTTTCATTCTTCCTCTTTTTTTTTTAAGGTTTTTATTTATTTATTTGACAGAGAGAGAGAGCATGAGCAGGGGGAGAGGACCAAGGGGAGAGGAGAATCAGGCTTCCCACTGAGCAGAGAGTCAAATGTGGGGCTCAATCCCAGAACTCTGGGGTCATGACCTGAGCCGAAGGCACCACTTAACTGACTGAGCCCCCCAGGCACCCCAGTTCCCATGTTTTCACCTGATTTGTGGAACAGCAAGTGCTTTCCCCAAACCCTTATTACTCAGTGAAGTTCAGCACAAGCTGATGGCTGTTATTTAATTTACTCCTTGGTTGCCGGGCAGGCAGGTGGGTAGGAGGGGAAGTTATTTCAAGAGAGGCACCTGGAGAATGGCAAGCATGTGGGCTTTGGAAGCACAGACCAAGCTCCTAATGCTGGCTCTATTGCCCAGGAATCATGGGGTCTGGAGCAAGCTCCTTGACCTTTCCAACCCGGTTTTTATATATTATATGTGAAATAGTGCTCATACCGCCTAGTGGCAATAAAACTCAGGTGAGGTGCTTAGGAAAGTGCTTTTGTGCGGCAGTGTCTCACTTGGAGAAGCAGCTCACGGAGTCAATTTCACTTACGTTCTTTAGGTTAGACTACCCTGTGTCCTGGGCCCCTCTTCCCACCAGTGGCTGGCTGCTTTGTATAGCCAGGCTCTTTCTGTACCTCCTGAGAGTCCTCGGCTCCTTCTGATGGTAAAGAATATAAAGGAAGGGAGCTAGGGATTGGATACAGAGAGTTGTGCATACCTGTGGGTTGTATTTTGCACATCTTTTCCAAATTCCCTCAAGATGCTTATCCTACTCAGCACATCAGTCTTCCCATGTCCCTAGATATATCAAAACGTTCTCTGTAGAGAAATGTCTACCTGGGGCTGGGGAAGTTCAAGAACCTGAAACTGCCAGGTAGCTGGGATAGGTAAATAGGAAGGGCCCCACCAGGGAGGAAGTCATTGGCAGGAGGGAGGCATTCTCCCATTCACCACATCTCTGGGCAGCAAGCTGGTCCTAGGGTCTCTGAGATACGTAAATAGACAGAGAAGTGGTTTGCGAAGTGATGGGGGAGAAAGGAGAGGTCCCCAGGATTTGAAGAGCCCACGCAGCCCACCTGCCGTGTTCATCCTCCAGCAGGGATGCAGGTCTGCTCTAGCGAAGTAAGAGCCCACCCACACTGGACCACTTATTAAAAACAAGATACTGTTCTTTTGGTGAGAACAGATTGGAGGAGGAGGGAGAGAGGCATTTGAAAGTGCAGCAAATTTGAATGACCCAGACCTCATTTTACTACTTTGGAATGTGATCATTTTTTAAAAATGAGAACAGTTGAGATGTTCTGGGAAGAGTGCAGACAAAGAGAGGAGGAGCAGGTACCAGAGTCGGTGTAAGCAGCTCAGCCTGCGGTTAAGAGTTCCGATTTCACAACCAGTTTGCCCGAGATTAGTACAGTCTGAAATCCCAGCTCCTTCACCATCTGTGTGTGACCTCGAGCAGATCACTGACTTGGCCAGACTTCAGTTTGGGGGAAATCATTGTATAAAATGCATCGACAACATGATACTTAGAATTGTGCCTGTGTATCTATCTGTGTATCTACTCTTTAGACTAGACGTCTGTTGTTGTCTGCTCCAGAACTTTTTATCTTGTAACAAGCAGCCCAGTTCTCTTTGGGAAATGGCCTCCTCTCCAACTGTCATTTCTGGGTGGTTTAGGTGGAACTGCCTATCTTTCTGCTCCAGGATGGATCTTGTGACCCAGTCCTGTCCCGCTCAAGAATTCCATATCCCTGGCCGGAGTGATTGGAGTCGGGTTAAGGAAATGTGAGAGGATGCAGGAGGTAACAGAATCTAGAAGACAGGGCTAGGTAGAGGGCCGGCACCAGACATTTGGTGACTTTCTGTCCAGGACCATAGACAGGTGGAGGAGAACCCCGGCAGGGAGGGCCCAGGAGAATAAACACTTTGACCTTGCTCTCCATTCTCCTTCTGGTTTCCTGCCAGGGCTCACCAATGGCCAAAATCAAGCAGAAGCCAAAGACAAAGAAGCAGTGGTTATGGTATTTTAAGGACAGCCTCCCAGGGCTGAGAACAGAATACAGAAACCAGGGGGGTGGGGGTCTAGAGAGGCAAGTGGAAGACAAATGACACATTTCATAATTAAAACAGTGTTATTGGCACCCGGATAGAGAGAACAAATGTGAACAGGCTAAAAAGTCCAGAAATATGAACAAGTACATGTGGAAATTTGGTATAGGGAAGGGTGACATCTCAGATTCCAGCAGAAAAAAATGGTTTTGTGAACAATGATGTAAAGATAACAGAACAGACACTTAGAAAATGATAAAACTATATCCACACCCCATGCCATTCATCAGGTTAAACTCCAGATGTGTTAGTAATCTTAATGTGAGGGGCGCCCGGGGGGGCCCAGTTGGTAAAGCGTCTGCCTTAGGTTCAGGTCATGATCTCAGGGTCCTGGGATTTAAGCATGCTTTGGGCTCCCTGCTCAGCACAGAGCCCACTTCTTCTCTCCTCCCCACTCATACTATTTCGGTTTCTCTTTCTCAAATAAATAATAAACCAGCCCCAAAGAAGAAAATAAATCTAAATGTGAAAGACAAAAGCATACAAATATTTAAAAAAAAAATAAGCAGATTCCTCTAACCTTCAGAGTGGCAAGAGCCTTTTTCCTGTGACTCACAATTCAGAAGTGTTAAAGTATTGATATATTTAACTGCTGAATTCCTTTAAAGTTTTGCATGACCAAGAACATCACACACAGTCCAAGTGAAATGAAAAACCATGGGAAAATATTAGCAACTTACATCATAAAGGGCTAATCTCATTCATTTTAAAAAGCTCTTCAAAACTGAGATAAGGGCGCCTGGGTGGCTCAGTTGGTTGAACGATCGCCTTCGGCTCAGGTCATGATCCCGGAGACCCCGGATGGAGTCCCACATCAGGCTCTCTGCTCGGCGGGAAGCCTGCTTCTCCCTCTCTCACTCCCCCTGCTTGTGTTCCCTCTCTGACTGTGTTTCTCTCTGTCAAATAAATAAAATCTTTAGAAAAAAAAAAAAAACTGAGATAAAATGGGCAAGAGACATCGTTCATAGCAAAGGAAAGGCAAAGGTCTTCAACCACAGGAAAAGATGCTTAACCTCACTCAGAATAAAGGAAATGCAAATTTAAAACTCCACTGAAATGCCCTCTCTGGCATCTCTCAGACTGGCTGAAATCCAAGTGCATTGTTTGCAAAGAAACACTCTCTCATATGTTGCTGGTAGACATGCCAAATGCCCACCTCCCACAAAGGGGAATTCTACAACATGGAAGGCTATTGCACATGTATTTACCTTTTGACCCAGTTATCTTACCTGTAGGAACTTACCCTGAAAATAGACTTCCATAAATAGGCAAACATTCCCTGTTTTATTTATTCCCACTGTATTATATCCAAGAGCAAGAAGACTGGAAACAATTCAAAAGGGCATCATTCAGAGAATGGTTGAATAAACTAGGGTATGTTCACCCAATAGACTATTCTGCGGTCTGAAAAAAAAATCAATGAGAAATATCCCTGCATACAATTTTGGAGTGATTTCCTGTGGATTATGTTACGTAAAAAAGCAAGTTGCTGAATACTGTGTGGGATTTGCTACATTTTGCGTAACCAAAGGAGAAGCATATACTGTATTTAGAAAAAACAACAAGGAAGGATAAATTGCAAACTCATACAAACAGTGTTTAACTGTATAGGCTGGGGGTACAGAGCCCAGAACAGATATTTCTTGGAGTGCATTTTTTATGTGGTTTTAAGTTTTAGCTGTGTTTTGTGTGTGTGTGTGTGTGTGTGTGTGTGTGTGTGTTTTGTTTTGTTTTGTTTTTTTAAAAAAAAACTTGTTTATTTTATTTTATTTTTTTTAAGATTTTATTTGACAGAGAGAAACACTGCCAGAGAGGGAACACAAGCAGGGGGAGTGAGAGAGGGAGAAGCAGGCCTCTCGCTGAGCAGGGAGCCCAGTGCGGGGCTCGATCCTGGGACTTGATCCTGGAACTCTGGGATCATGACCTGAACTGAAGGCAGGCGCCTAATGACTGAGCCACCCAGGCGCCCCAAGTTTTAGCTGTGTTAATATTCACATATTCAAAACTATATATAGCAAAAGAAGCCAAAAAGCAACCAAACATTGAAAATAAACTGAAACAAGCAACCCTAATAATATGTTAAATTTGTCACATGATCACCCTGAAAAAATATTTCAGATGACTTTTGTCATGGCACTCAGATCGTCCTTAAGAATAAGAAAAGCTGCAAAGAAATACTGAACTGCATTTAGCAACTTCATTGTTAATAGACATATAATAATTGTAACATTGTAATCACTTAGTGGTTATTATAGGATGAAGCAAATCTGTAATATGTATGGATACATTATCAGGAACAAAGACTTTTGGTTTGAATGTGAACTGACATGTTCTAAATAAGCCTTGTAATATTAAATTTGAATTTTGAGCATCAATACAGACTTGTGATTTTATTAAATAAATATATTTCCTAGTTCTGTCTATTGAAGAGACCTAGAAGAAATGATATTCTAATAGCTACAAGCTCATTTGGCACCCAGATCTTAGTTTCTGAGTACCATTCTCCCCTAAAAGGAAACAGAGTTCCTTAAAAGGAAACAGAGCTCCTTGAGGAAATGGGTGAAACTAAGTCTGGGGCAAGGTATAAAAGTAGTGTTATTGTGTGAGAAAGCAAGAATATTGAAGGGATGTCAAAAGGACAAAGCCAGTTCATAAGTGGCTCCTGCTGGTCAAATTTGGGACATTTTCAGCATCAAACAGGAAAATAACTTTGATTGCAAAATACAGAATGAATAAGTCACCAGTCCCTAAGTGATTCACCAGTCCCTAAGTGATTCTAGACAAATAAAAGAGCAATTGAATGGATGGATAGAAAGATAGATAGATAAATAGATAGATAGAGATGATAGATAGATATAGAAACTCTTTGCTCTGAAAATTTGGTGACTAGAGGAAATAATTATTTACTTTGCCTTTTAAGAAAAACTGTGGC
Organism: Spilogale gracilis; assembly: GCA_004023965.1. Classification (NCBI taxonomy): domain Eukaryota; kingdom Metazoa; phylum Chordata; class Mammalia; order Carnivora; family Mephitidae; genus Spilogale; species Spilogale gracilis. The sequence continues at coordinate 19,082 of PITA01014078.1, read as the reverse complement.
TCATCTAACTGATACAGGGAAGCTTTTCTTTACTCAGTGATGCCAGCTAATAACTGCAGAACAAATGATGAAATTAGAAAGTCCCAAATTCACAGCCCTGAGTGAGACCATTTAATTTCGGAGTGGTGCTCTCATTACAGGTGACAGCGGTAGGTCTCTGGGGAGTGGGTTTCAAGCACATGGAACAGTGTTGAGAGAGTGAGAGAGTTTGTGTTTTTTGCCCATCTGTCTTCTTCAGAATATTCATCACAAACATATGATGCTTTTATAATGGAAAAAAATAGCTTAAAAATCTACTGCAACTTCCATTTTTTTTTAACTTTTTACTTTTCCTTCAGACCTCACTGAGTTGTTCCCACCTTTGAGTAAACTGTCCAGGCCACCCACCCCAAACAAGTTTGTCCCTTTCTTCTTTCCTGGCCGTTGTGATGTACTTAGCACATTTTGAACATGTAACTGATTGTCTGTTTACTTGCCTTCCACCAAATGATTAAGGTTTTGTTTTTTGCTTTGTTTGTTTGCTTTTTTTTTTTTTTTTTTTACTTCTTTGTGGCCTGGACTTCTGTTACCTATTTGGCACATGCAGGGTTCAATACAGGCTTGCTGAGTATAGGACCAATGAACTTGGAGAAAGGCTTTGGGTGCTAGTCATCACAACCAGTGCATACATAGATTCCCTCCCTTCTCGGCATCAAAATCCTCTGAGGAAAGAAGTTTCATTGTAGACAACTCAACAAGTAATTATTGGCTAAATTATGTAATTTCCCTGAGCCTTCAGTTTTCTCATCCACAAAGGTACGTGGGTGTGGGGAGGATGAACCCAGGCTGTTGGGAATAATTGAGAAAAAGAATGTGCTTAATAACAACTTGCTGGATGGGCAAACAAATACATAAATTATAGAATTTATAAATAAGTGAATAAATGGGTGAATGAAAGAATACAGTAATGGAAGGAAGGAGAGAGAAAAGAACTGAGGAGGGTAAATGGATGGATGGTGGATGGAAAGATGGTGGATGAATGGGTGGATGGATGGTGGATGGATGGATGGATGGTGGATGGATGGAAAGATGGTGGATGAATGGGTGGATGAATGGTGGATGGGTGGATGGATGGTGGATGGATGGATGGATGGTGGATGAATGGATGGATGGTGGGTGGATGGATGGTGGATGGATGGGTGGGTGGATGAATGGTGGGTGGATGAATGGATGGATGGTGGATGGATGGATGGGTGGATGGATGGGGGATGGATGGATGGATGAATGGTGGATGGATGGATGGATGGATGGTGGGTGGATGGATGGTGGATGGATGGGTGGGTGGATGAATGGTGGATGGATGGGTGGGTGGATGAATGGTGGATGGATGGGGAGGTGGATGAATGGATGGATGGTGGATGGATGGATGGGTGGATGGATGGTGGATGGATGGGTGGATGGATGGTGGATGGATGGATGGATGATGGATGGATGGATGGATGGTGGATGGATGGGTGGATGGATGGATGGATGGTGGATGGATGGATGGATGGTGGATGGATGGATGGATGGCTACACAGTCTGTTTGGCCTAATATGTTATTAGGATTAGGCGAATCACAGATGGACCAAGAGCCACAAAGAGATTATTTTCTGTTCCAGGCATGAGTTTGTCCCCCTGTTTCTTCTGCTTTTGTGATTAAAAATGATTGGCTTTGATAGGATAATCAGATTGCAGATCCCAGTAACATGATTCCTTCTGAAGTCTGGGCCTGAGTCCAGCTGCACACGGAGTGACTTACCTCATTCAGCCTGGACCCACTCTGAGAAGATCAAGTCTTTGAGCCCCTAGAGCTGATGGGCAGCTATTATTTTCCTAAGTTGAAGAGGAAGTTAAAACTGCAGTCCCAAGTGATGTAGCTCTGCAGGAAGGCAGTTGCTTTTAGGGCAGGCTTGGATGCTCACCTGTGAAATCTACAAAAAGAAAAACTAAAATTTTCCAGTCCTGATAAATGATGAGTTACTCTTGCCTCGCAGAGGGAAGGAAGAAAGAGAAGCAGATCAAACACCACCACAAGGTGTGCTCTCACAGCTTAGTCAGAGACAGAGAAGTTGAATTCAAGTCCTAAGCCTGCAGCTGACGAGCTAAGGACATTTTGACTTGCCTCCACCCCACTTTGAGCCTCATTTTCGGTATCTGGAAAACAAGGGGGTGATGGTAACCACATCTGCTTCCAGCACCAATATATGCAGGACCACGAGCCCAGAGATTGTTCTGGCCAAGGCTGACTTACTTTGAGCTCCTCCTCGTGTCTGAGATGCCCATCCTTCGTGAAGATTATAATTATGCCTGCTCTGCTGGCTTAGCCTGGTGGCTGGGAGGGTCAAATGAGATCATGGATATAAAAGTGTTTTAAAATGGTATGGCATATGTAAGAATGTCAGTGTTTGATAAAAACTCCAAGGATGGTGGATGGATGGGTGGATGGATGGTGAATATATGGGCAGAGCCTGAGAAAGTACCAGATTCACTGCCACAGCTCCCTGCAGTGCTCTCTGCCTCTGAGGAGAGAGTAGTCTAAGGCGTAACTCCTCCAGGTTCCGCTGTCTTGGAAAAGGAACAGGCTAACCTTGGGCTGACTTTCCAAGCCCACCTGTGCTCCCGGCTCTCTGGGGATTTGGGGAAAAGGGTGGGTCAGTTCTCTTGTTACACTAACTCACAGCTCCTGCTCTCACTAAGTGTGGGGATGACCCTCCTATCCAGCTCAGATTGTCCCCATTCCACAGCCAGTCATCCCCAGGAGGAGAACCTAGTCCTCTTTCATGACTCTCATCAAAGAAAACTCACCTGCAGGCAGTGACTTACAGAGAAGCTTTCAGAGCTACGAGGCATGCAGACGGCGGCATCCACAAAGAAGTTCAAATCACACCTGTACCCCTGATTCTAACTGGTCACTCTTGTTACTTTCTACAGCTCAGGTTCCAGGTTCTGGTAATGCTGATTCAAACTTCTTGCTCCTCCTCCTTTTTTTTTTTTTAAGATGTTATTTATTGGGGCACCTGGGTGGCTCAGTTGGTTAAGCGACTGCCTTCGGCTCAGGTCATGATCCCGGAGAACCGGGATCGAGTCCCATATCAGGCTCCCTGCTCCACGGGAAGCCTGCTTCTCCCTCTCTCACTCCCCCTGCTTGTGTTCCCTCTCTGGCTGTGTTTCTCTCTGTCAAATAAATAAAATCTTAAAAAAGAAAAAAAAAGATGTTATTTATTTATTTGAGAGAGAGAGAGAAAGAGCAAGGGAAAGGCAGAGGAAGGAGGAGAGAATCCTCAAGCAGACTCCTTGCCAAGCAAGGAACCCGATGCCAGGCTCGATCCCAGGACCCCAGGATCATGACCTCAGCTGAAGGCAGACGCCTAATGACTGAGCCACCCAGGCGCCCCTATCCTCTCCTTCCTGACACATTTCCAGCCTCATTTCTATTCAGTTCTAATACTGGATTCTCCTCTCTCCTCTTTGCTCCCTTTGTACTGCTCACACATCTTTCCATGATGGATTCTTCCTGAAGAAAAGCTTATGCTCCCACACAGATATTCTGAGCATTTGTCTGATTGTCTCATGACCTTCCAGGTCATGGAAGGACAGATGCAAAATGCCTGGCCAGGGAAGGTCTGGAATTAAGGGTTAAGTTTGCAAAGAGCTCTTGACTTTGCTAGAAGCCTGGGCTGCTCTGATGGTGGGGCATAGGATAGACAGTCCCAAGCCACCCCGAGAGCAATAGTGTCCTCTTTCTTACAGAGTCTTGCACAGAATGTCCCTTCTGGAAACAAAAATAAAATACTTATGGTTTATCCTGGGGATGGAGAAGTCCATAAATCTCCTACTATTCTGTTAGTCAAGCTCACTGCTCCCTTTATTTTTAAGAAGAACCAGAGAAACACTGAGCACAAAAACTATGGTATTTTCCCCCCTGGGATTTATTAACAACAAAACTTTGCCCCCTGGGGAGATAGATGTTCTACAGTCTCTTTAGAAACTTGCTGGCCTCCGGCCCAGTTTAAAATTGATTAACCATCAAGGTAGGTAAACGGATCTTTTGTTGTTGTTTTGTTTCGTTTTGGGCCCTTGTTAGTTTTCTGTCTGAAGGGCCACCGGCCCCATATATCCGGACAACCCACAGCCCTTTGTGTGTTGCCCTCAGTGTGTCTCCCAGCCTGCTCTTTTACTCTGTGCACAGAACCAATTTTCATTTCACACTCACTGCCTCCAAAGGCCCTTTTCATCTGGCCTCCAAACCTTTGACCTTTGGGCAGTTTCCAATATTTAGCAGCGAGATGCCTCTATTGTTTCAGGTTACTTTTTAAAAAAATCATCTTGATTGCCTGACTCTTTCTGTATTTCAGTCTGTGTTCTTTCTTCACCTGTTCAAGTGTTGCATACTCTTTTTGAATTTGTTCAAATTATACATTCAATTACCAAAGCCCCGTATTAAACTGATGACACCTCACTGAACACAGAGCACTCTTAGATTCTGTCTCTTAGCAATTAACTGGTGTCGAAACCATTGATAGAGTTCTTGGAATGAATAAATGTCCAGACACTTTTCCTGATCATTTTGAATCTGAGTAACAACACTTGATCTCTTTTGCTCTGTCGCCACTTGGAAATTTTTACAGATTGGTTTTACGGAGCTTTGCAACGGAGACCAGAAGATCTCCTCAATATATTTCTTGGCCTCTCTGCAGCAGTTGGATTTCCATGAATATTTTATGTTGATGTGGGATTCTGAATGTCAGGTGAGTTTCCAGTCGGATTCCTCGGAGACAGCCGTGTCAAGATACACTACCATGTCTATTCTCAGATCATGTGCTTTGTGTTCTGTCGGCGGGGGTTTTCAGAGGCTTAGTCTTTTCTCTGTGTGTTGTGGGGGAGGGGGTGAGCCTTTGTTCAGTATTGTTTGTATGCTGTGTTGCCTCCATTAAACCCAATCCCATGAGGCGGGAACCCTACTTTGCTATTTTGCCCATTTTGCTAGCACACAGATATGGTGTCAAGCAAATACCTCCCAGCCTCATCTTCTGCCCCTTGCACACGTCTGTGGGTACATGCGGGAAGAGAGCAGGGTGGTATAGGGTCATGCCAGCGCCTCAGTGTCTATCTTGGCTCTGCCACTCGCTGGGGAGACCCAGAGCAGCACACTTTGCCTTCTATGTCGCTGGGTCCCCATCTGGAAAACAGGAATACAGTAGTACCGTGGGTCCTCGTTACTCCCGACTTCTGTATTTGCCGATTCCACTAACTGGATACAATGATTTGTGAACCCTAAACGCCTATTTTTCATGGTCATTCATGGACACACTTGTGGAGTGGGGAAAATGTGAGTTGTCGGAAATGTACATTCCCAGCTGTGGTCAAACCAGGGGACATTGTGCTCCTTGTTTCAGCTCTCCTATTCAGAGCCCGCGTCCTTTCTGCAGTACATTCAGAGTTTCTCATGCTGGGGCTGTTTGCTGGTGATCTTCTTTTTTTTCCCCACAGATTTTATTTATTTACTTGACAGAGAGAAACACAGCTAGAGAGGAAACACAAGCAGGGGGAGTGAGAGAGGGAGAAGCAGGCTTCCTGCTGGGCAGAGAGCCTGATGTGGGGCTCATTCTTGGGACTCAGGGATCGTGACCTGAGCCAAAGACAGATGCTTAACGACTGAGTCACCCAGGCACCCTGTTTGTTGGTGATCTTGAGGTATTGAAGCTCGGTTGCTGTTCTTGAGCACGAGAAGGCTGTAAGGCACATTATGGAGAAAAGACATGCGTTAGCTAAGCTTCATTCACACAGGAGTTACAGTGCCGTTGGCCATGACGTTAATGTTGATGAATCAATGATAGATTAAATGAAATGTCTTTAAATAGAAATACGTAAAACAAAGTTACATATTGATGGGTTGATGAAAATGTTGTGACCAGAGGCTTACAGGACCCTAACTTTGTGTTTCCCTTGGGAGCGGTGGTTCAGAGTTCATGAATTTGGAGTGTTCAGGGAGAATTTATGGAACAAAACTAGCATGAATAATGAGAATCAAATGCACTGGCCTTGCAGGGTGATGAGATTTAAATAAATAGATGCATATCGGGCTTAGAACTATGACTGGCACACAGTATATATCAAGAAATTGTTGGCTTCAATATTTTTACCTAGAAAGCCCATCTTCATCTTCCAGATTCCCCCTTCTGGAGTCTTCCGCCCATCACTACCCTGTGGATTCTCTGAGACTGAGGAGGAGAAGTCTGGGATCTTCAGTGTGCCTCGCCCATCTTGTACAAAAATTAACTGTAGTAATTTCTGCTTTGAGCCATCTCTACCCCTGGTCTCATTTGACAGGTTATTGTGTGAGTTAATGGAATTCTACTTCTAAAACTCCTAACAGAGTATCTGGGCCATTTAAGGGCTCTGCTCCTTTTTGGCTGGCTCACTCTCATTTCTCTGTTTTGGAAAACAATCTTGTCTTCTGGACGGTTCTCTTTCCCATTATACAAGAATGCTTACAAATCCTGGCTTGGCCCATGTCAGACTGAGGTGATGGCGCTGGGGTGGGAGTTGTGAAACACGGGGACAAGGCAGCTTCAGGACAGAAGCCAAGAACTTCAAGACAGAAGCAAGACCCTGAGCAGGAAGGACTTTGGTCCTGACCTAGCCTTCCCTCTGGTGTCTCTTGAAATCCTTCCAGTAGCATAAACTTCTCCCATCCCCCAGAGCTTTGTGGCACAAGAGTGATCTCAAGCCCAGATCTTGAATGCTGAGACCCCCAGGGACCGCTTGGGGTGAAGTTTGGCTTCACACTTCACCACACTCCTCTGGCTTTGACCACCACCCCTCCTTTTCCCATCATCCATCTGGACCAGCCAAGCCCTACATCACCTCCCACCATCCACCATCTGCTTTGTGAAATGATTACAAAAACATCCTCCCTTTTCCACTTAATTTAGATCCCTCTAATAGTAAGAATCATTTTATTTTCTCTGAGATGACTGAACGAGGTTGATGAGTCTTAGGAAGAATTCGGCCAAAGGGGTAAGTTGTCACTCATTCTATGTGTCCATTCCAGCCATAGTGTCCTAACTCTGATACTATGTATGTGACTTACTTGTCCCCTAGAAGCGTCTACTTCCCAAAGGTAAACGAGGTCAGCGTGTGTGCCTCTACCACATGGAGTCACGAAGACTGAGTGAGTAATCCAGGTAAAGCCCCAGAATGATCACCCAGCACAGGGCTCAAAAAACTTTCTCTGTAAAGGGCACATAGGAAATCTTTCAGGCTTTCCAGCACTAAAGCAGCCATAGATAATAAGCAAAGGAGTGGGTGTGGCTGTGTTCCAATAAAACTTCATTTATGAAATCTGAATTTCATATAATTTTAATGTTTATAAAATATTACATTTATTTTGGTTGTTCCTGACCATTTAAAAGCATTAAAAAAAAATCATTCTTAATTCACCAGCCCTACAAAATCAGATTTGGCTCATGGACCATAGTTTGCCAACCCCCCTAGCTTGGACGTAGTCATGACTCAATAAATCTCAGCCTTAGTGACAAGCAGGATCTTCTTGTGTAAGTCCTTAGCTCCTGATTGAAGTAAACTCAGTGTCAGCTTTCTCTGAAGACCTGCAACCCTTTCAGTATTCCCAAAGAACAGTCTGGAAAGCACACTCGGGAAGATTCTTAGTGGGAAAGCAAAGACATTTCATCCACAGTGATCTAGGCCAGTGGTGCATCAAGACAAGGTGGACTAGTGGTGAGGATGGTGGGCTTGGAGCTACAGGAGCTCATTCACTTCTTGGCCTCAGTTTCTCTCAGGAGGGAAATGGAGGTAATACTATTCTAATAATCAAAGTAGCTGACATTATTGAGCCACATGAGGTGATTTATTGATATAAATTCACTTATTCTCATCATAACACCGTGGGTGCCATTCATTCATTTATTTCCATTTTACAGACAAAGAAATTGAGGCAGACATGTTAAATAATTGGCTTAAAGTCACAGAGCAAGGCAGAAGGAGTCAGAAGTCAAACTTGGGTGATTTTAAACTCCTCTGCAATATTTAGCCCATCCTTTTAATCTTCAAGTTCTACTTTAGAGGCTGCCTCCTCCATTCCCTTCACTTGTTCTTATTTTCATGCATCGGGTCACCCATCCATCCTTCTGGGCTCGTGCTGCTGATACACAGTAATAGGATGCTGGTCTGACTGTCCAGGACCCCACAGGTAAGACAGGGAGGCAGATAAATCAACCAACAGTTGCCACCACTCAACTGAGGTCTGGGTAGTGTCAGGAGGAACCAAGGACAGAGGTTGTTGGTTCTAGAAGTTGGCAGGTGTTATTTGTGAAGGATGGGGAGAGGTATCAGGAAAAAGTCATGGAAAATACTGGTTTTGAATTGGGTCTCTGAATTCCTTGACTTGGCATTCAATGCTCTTCATGGCTTTGACCCAGTTTGCCTTTCCAGCATCCCATCTTGCCTCTTTGCCCTCCCAAATCTTTGTTCCCATATGGTATCAGACCATTCGTCTTACTTCCCAACAGTTGGTCCGTGGACAAGTGCAGCAGAGGGCAAAACTTTCAAAGCCATGTGGCAAAAAGTAAAAGAGGGTCTGGGGGTGACTCTTTCATCAGTCTCTATTTGTTCAATGGGAATCACATACCTTTCTTTGTTTGCTGTGTTCTTCCTATTTTGTTGACCTAAAAAATACTCTTTCTTTTTTAGAAATGAAATGAGAATAGAATAGATAGTAGTGTTTTTCCTGTTAAATATTTCACTGCCCTCCCCCACCAAAATGGTTGCCAACACTTACCATTTTTTCAAGAGGGTGGTCTGTGAAGTTGCAAAACCCTTGACCAGTGCTTTTTTGTTCTAGCTCACAGAACTGTTGGCCCAGTTTTTTTTGTTTTTTTTTTGTTTGTTTGTTTTTATTTGACAGAGAGAAACACAGCTGGAGAGGGTACACAAGCAGAGGGAATAAGAGAGGGAGAAGCAGGCTTCCCACAGAGCAGGGACCCCAGTGGGGTTCAGTCCTGGGATTCTGGAATCATGACCTGAGCCGAAGGCAGATGCTTAATCACTGAGCCATCCAGGTGCCCCTGTTGGCCCAGTTTTAACCTTGGGATCCACTGGGTAAGATCCTTTCTTATACTGACCCTACCAGAAACTGTTTTGGGGGGGGTCTCAGCCCTTCCCCAGCCTGCCCTTTTCGTAAGTGTAGCATATACTATTGGCCTGTCTACCCCAAATCCACTGCTTACCCCTTTCCCTTTGCAGAGCCTGTTACCTACCCCATGATCCAGCTGTTAGACACTTGGTTCCTGCGGACTTCCTCTCGAGTCAGGCCAATAAGCCCTTGACTTAATTCATACACCTGGACTGACCTCTGACTGTTAGTAGGAAAAGGACACCGATCACTTCTTTAAAAGTATAGTTTTTCTGGGGGTGCCTGGGTGGTTGAGTCAGTTAAGTGGCTGACTCTTGATTTTAGCTCAGGTCAAGATTTCTGCGTCCTGGGATTGAGCCCGGGGTTGGGCTCTGTGCTCAGCGGGGAGATTGCGGAAGGATTCTCCCTCTGCCCCTCTCCCTGCTCACCCTCTTCTCTCAATCTCTCTCTCTCTAAAATAAATAAATAGGGGCACCTGGGTGATTCAGTCGCTAAGCATCTGCCTTCAGCTCTGATCATAATCCCTGAGTTCTGCAATGGAGCCCTGCATCCCCTGCAAGGGGCTCTTTGCTCAGCGGGAAGCCTGCTTCTTCCTTTCACTCTCCCTGCTTGTGTTCCCTCTCTAGCTGTGTTTCTCTCTGTCAAATACATAAATTTAAAAAATAAAATAAAATAAAACAAATCTTAATAAAAAATAGACTTTTTATGAAATATGTGTAAGATTAATAGAAGTGCAGAGACTAATGTAATGAATGCTTGTACCCACGATACTTGGTTGGGCCAACTGAACATCGCTCCATTCCTTTCAGATCTCTTAATCCTTTGTATCAAATAAAACATGACAGCACTAAGTCCCTAAGTGGCCCTCCTGACCTCGTATACTTTCCTCCCCAGACCAAAGCGAGCACATTTCTATACTTTTACTCCATGGGTGGGAGCCCAGGAATAACACGGTTTTAAAGAAATGATAGCAAACTCCAGGCGTTATTGCGAACTTCATTTACTATAATTCAAGATTGTGTTTTCTGATATTGACATCCTTCATATAAATCTGCATAAAGTATCTCAGAATTCAGTATTCTTCTCTCCTGTTGAAGGACTTCTAGACTGTTTCCAATTTGGGGATATTGCCACCAGGGCTGCTTCTAAGTTTTGCACCTATCTCCTTGTGCAAGTTGAACTCCCTTTGAATAATTTCTCAGATTTGTCTGCTGGGGCCTGAGCAAGGAGGAAATGCAGGGCAGTGAGGAAAAAATAAGGCCAGCAGCAACGGCTTCCCGCCTTGCCCCAGAGGTAAGGCTGAATCTTGACTGAGGAGGAAATGACACTTGCCGCTTAAGGAGCGCAGAAATGGTCTCTTGGTCAGAAATCAGTTTCTGATCTATTTCCTTTGGACACTTTGCCACAGAGACTACCCGCCTGGGCTTTGCTGCTCACTCAGCCCTGGGACTGGAGGCAGGCATGATCTTCCCAGGATATTTGCTGCCCTTGGAGATTTGCAATGACTCTTTTCCCTGGATGCTGGTAATTTGCACAAAGTCCTCTGTGAATTTCAGAAGTCAGTTTCAAAGCCAAATAATTGAGGTAGTTTAATTTTAGCTCTTGGAGTTCTCCTTATAAAAGCGAGCTGTTTATGAGAAATCTAAAAATTTTCCTTTCCCCAGAAGAATGATCTTTCAGGCCCGAAATAATCTCATGCGGCAGCACATTCATGGGATAATACACGTGAGGTCGATCAAAGGGCTTATCCCAAGTTTGCTGTCCCTAAAATTAGCACTGTAACTTCAGTGTGAGTTCTAGGCTGGGCTTCTCTCCGCTTGCTCTGTTTCTGCCCCAGTGACTGGGGATTCAGGCCCCACAGCAGCCACGCACTACTGATCCTGCTTCCGTGGCAGGCAGCGGCGGGGGCTAAAGAGCCACAGGTCTGCAGGAACCGGGAGAGACTTCTCCCTGACCTCCAACACTTCTTTTTTTTTTTTTTTAAGATTTTATTTATTTATTTGACAGAGAGAGAGAGAGAGAGAGAGAGAGAGAAGGGGGAGCAGCAGGAGAAGGAGAAGCAGACTCCCTGCTGAGCAGGAAACCAACCAGACTTGGGGCTCGATCCCAGGACCCCAGGATCAACACCTGAGCCAAGGATTTATGCTTAATACCTCCTACACTTCTAATAAGGCCTAAAATGTTCCATTGGGGCTTAACCTACCCCTAAGGACTTTAATCAGCCATCCTTTTGTGTCTACACAGGGCAGGAATTCTGAGCAATCTGTATGTAAATGAAAATCATTTTTTTGCTAAACTGCAGCATTCACCACGTGACCCTTTTTGTTTTAAAACTCACTAAAGGCTCTTGAGGCTGACTGTAAAAAGTTGGAGCTCTTCAGCTTGCCATTCACAGCCCTCTGTCAGCTGGCCCTGCTGACTTTCCTCCAGCCAACCTTGCTACTTCTGTCCTCCTTCCCTTGTCTAGTTTCTTGTCACACAGAAGTATGTACTTTCCCCCACTGTATACGGCCTTTTACACACTCACATCATCACACCACTTTTCCCCCTGCCCAGAACAACTTTCCTTCTCTCCTCCATCCTCCAATTCCTATTCATCTTTCAAGACTCAGGTCTGATGCCCCACCTCTTGGAGATCCCCATACCATACTTAGCTCTCTGACCCATGTGTGTATCTTAGTCTAACCTAAATCGGTGTGTCTGACTCTCTAATTAAACTGCACTTTCTGTGGTGCTAGGATCTGGGTTGTTCTCATTTCCCAGGATACCATGGAGCCACGTGGTTTGGGAGCTCAGGACTCCAATGGGCTCTGGCTCATGCCCCAGTTCCAGCAAACACTGGCTTTGTGACCTTGTACGGTTACTTAACTGGCTTTAAGTTCCGACTTAGCATCCATAACATGAAGAGGTATCAACGTCATAGGGAGAACGTAGGGATGCAAGAAAGGGCCTGACACATAGTAAATGCTTGATCAATGTCAGTTACGTTGATGGAGTTGTCGTTTATTTTTGGCACCGAACATGGCCCCAGAGTGGGTGCTCCAGCAATATTAGTTACATAAACATTCACTGCCTGATATGGTCAGAATTCTGATGCGTACATGAAATATCCAAGTATTTTGGATACTTTGACTTGTGCTCCAGTGCTGAGTTAACTAATTCCCAATCATTCATACCCTGAGTTTTCCTTCTCCATCAGAAGCTGTAAGTCCTGTGGACCGCACTTGGCCATCAGCATGAACCCTTTGCAGGTGTCCTTCTGAAACTCTGGCAGTTGTGACTCTGAGGGCTCTGAGATCCCATGCTCCCTTTTTCTTCATCTGACTTTAGATTTTTGTGACTTTTTCACTGGATCCTAGGGAATTTTAAATACAAATTATCACATCATTGGAACATTCTGGTATGACAGCTGCTGCTTCGTGCGGCATTCAGGAAAAAATGATGAGTGCACTTGGAGATATTAGCAATGTACTTGGGGATCATTACCCAAAAAGCGCTCTTTGAATTTGAATATACTTAAAAACATAATTATAATAATTCTTCCTGTGCCCATGGGATGTGATCCTTCCCATGTATCAGAGGTTAAGACACACATTCAAGGAATTTTCCATGGGTAGCACATTGATGATACAGCTTCTTTCTTGAGCAGTACCTATTCACTTGGGAGTTAAGCCCTTATTTACTTGGATAAGATAAAATCCCTGCAATTTGGGTGATTGATCACCAACAAATCTAACTTCCATATGCATTGCTGGCAAGAGGATGGATGAACACACGCACCGGGGGGAGCTAGGTGTAGAGCAGGTAGGTCATAACATGCTGTTTCCCGTTCTTGTCTCCCATCTCTTACGACATTGCTGTCACTTATTCCACTCATCCACATGCTATAATAACCAATACATCATTACTGTTATTATTTTAAAGTTATCTTTCAGATCAATCAAGGATAAGGGGACTAATGTAGCCCCCTCCTGCCAGGAGCCAGCCCCAGCAATGATCAGGGTCCTAGAAGGTGGGGATGGTGTTGGTGATTCTGAATGAGGAGACCAGACTCGAAGTGAGGTGGGAATCTCCTGAAAACTGAGTCTTCAGGGTTTTTTATTTAAAGCTTGTGGTTACAGATCATTTCAAAGGAAGGGTATATGATAAAAGAGTTTTGTAAGAGATTATACAGATTTCTTTTAAGTTTCCAATCATAAATTTTTCCATGACATTGACACCATTCAGGTGCCATAAACTTAGAGCAAAACATCCCTAATCTATGGAACAAACAATTGTGGGCAGAAATAGACCCTCCTCCACTGGCAGTCACATCAATCTAGCTTTAGGCAACAGTTGGTTTTGTCTGATCTTATCTCAATGGAGTGTTTTATCCCCTGGCGTGCAAGGCAGAGAGTGGTCACACAGGCAAAAGGTGAATGGGTGGTCGTGGAAATTTTAACTAACTACATTTAAACTATTAAGTATATTGGTATTGATATAGTCTTAATCAGAGTGTAACTATGCAGGTTATTATTATTTTTCTATTGATTTTGTGCTCTAAAAGGAGTGCCATAAGCAGATTGCAAAAGTGAGAATAAAGAAAGGAATAGGCTTGCATATAAATGATACGGTGTTTTTTAAGCAGGTCTTACAAACAAGAAGGCAACTGAAAGGCTTAGATGAGTTGTGTACAAAGTTTTAGCTACATTATTAATACAATGACCAAAAGTTAGTCTGTCTGGCATCAAGGAGAAAGATAACTTATTTTGCAAAGGCAAAAGTGCTTACTTAAGCCTCTTTTCTATGACTGAGTGCAGAACTCTTTATTTATGGATCCTTTGTGTGTGTGGCAATGTTCTTGTTAGTACAGTTTTATTTCTTATATTAAGCCCTTTATTTAACCATTTAAGAGCCTTGACAATCTCCTCCACTGAACTGCAGGATATCTAAGATTAAGCTATTTTTAATGATGGTAAGTAGAGACAAAAGCATTTTGCTATATACCAGACATGGTTTTTAAATGTCAAGCATTGCGTACAAAGAATGGCAAACAAGCAAGGTGGAGAAATTACTGCCCCACGCAAACTCCTCACACTTTGTGAGAGGGTTGGTGTTCCATGCCTTGCAAAGGGAAATCACCTAATTGACCATGCAGGTGGCTTGTGGCACCCTCCCCCATTCATGGTTTCACTTTCCATAATTTTAGTTCATCACGGTGAGCTGCAGTTGGGAAGCAGATGAACAGATCATCCTTCTTCTGTCCTATCATCAGAAGGTTGAGTAGCCTAACACGATGTCACTGTTGACTTCATCTTGTCATGGGGGCATGTTATCATCTCACATTATCACAATAAGTAGGCTGAGTGCAAGACAATCGCATATTTTGAGAGAGAGAGACAGAGAGAGAGAGAGACCACATTCATATTGACTATTACCACAGTGTATCATCACAATTGTTCTATATCACAATTGTTCTATTTTATTATTATTGTTGTTGACCTCTTAGTGTGTTTAAGTTCTAATAGAAACTTTATCATAGGTATGTATGCATAGGAAAAAACAGTGTTTGTAACGTTTTTAGAAAAGATTTTATTTATTTATGACAGCAAGAGTTGAGAGAGGGCATGCAAGCAGGGGGAGCTGGAGAGGGAGAAGCAGGCTCCCCATTGAGCAGGGAGTCTGATATGGGACTCGATCCCAGGATGCTGGGATCATGACCTGAGCCAAAAGCAGATGCTAAACCAACTGAGTCACCCAGCTGCCTCAGTGTTTGTAAGATTTGGAACTCTCTATGGTTTCCGGCATCCACTGGGGGGTCTGGGAACAGATCTCCCCCAGATAAGGGGGAACTATCAAAAAGATTTTATCTTATTATTTATAAAAGAGTGCATTATTTTATTTGCTATATTCATTCCTTTCCTAATTCTCTTCCTTTCATTGTGTTGTTCCAAATTTCTGGCCCGTGTTATTTCCCTTCTCCCTGAACTACTACTCCTACGAATGTTTCTTGCAGGGCAAGACACTGCTGCTGATTTCCTACTATTTCTGTTTGTCTGAGAAAGTTTTCATTTTTTATTTACTCTGACAGATAATTTCACTGGATATGGATTTCTCGGTTAGTGGCTTTTTTCTTTCAACGTTTTGAATATTTCCTCACATTCTTTTTTGCTCACCCAGTTTCTGAAGCCATGCCTGCTTTGATTCTGACCTCTGCGGCTTGGTGTTCTGAGATTCCGGAATCTGGGGTTTGCCATCTGTCATCAATCTGAAAAATTCTCAGTCCTTATCCCTGCTGCCTTTCTTGTCCTTCTCACTGTATTCTCCCATGACCAAGGAAGGAAGAGAGCTCTGGTACCTTCATCCCCTTATAAAGATATCAATCTCATTGCTATAGATTGAAAGTTTGTGTTCCCCTGCAAATATGTATGTTGAGACCTAGCCCCCAGGGTTGATAGCATTTGGAGGTATAGGTTTTGGGGAGATAATTAGGTCATAAGGGTGGAGCCCCCACTGATGAGCTTAGTGCTTTTATTTGAAAAGACCCCAGACAGGCTACCTGGGTGTCTCAGTTGGTTAAGTGCTGACTCTTGATTTCAGCTCAGGTCACGATCTCAGAGTTTTAGGACTGAGCCCTTCTTTGGGCTCTGTGATCAGCAGAGAGTCCACTTGAGATTCTCCCTCTTCCTCTCCCT
The DNA here is from genome assembly GCA_004023965.1 of Spilogale gracilis. Taxonomy (NCBI): domain Eukaryota; kingdom Metazoa; phylum Chordata; class Mammalia; order Carnivora; family Mephitidae; genus Spilogale; species Spilogale gracilis. The sequence goes on along the minus strand of PITA01014078.1, from coordinate 3,233 downwards.
CTTTCTTTCCCTCCCCTCTCAGTCTCTCTCTCTCAATCTTTCTTGCTAAAATAAATAAAATATATTTTTTAAAAAGGCCCCAAACAAACCCTTCACCCAATCTGCTAACTGAGGTGATAGAGGGAAGGTGGTTATCCGTGAATCAGGAAGGAATAGGCTGTACCAGACCTTGAATTTGCCAGCACCTGAAGCTTGGACTTCCCAACTCTGGAACTGTGAAAATAACTTCTGTTGTTTATAAGTCACCCTGTCTATAGTATTCTGTTATCTCAACCCAAGCAGAACAACACATTGTCATGGAGGCCCCACCGTGTGACTTCCTATAAACAGAATTACCTCCCAAAGGCTCCACTTCTAAATACTATCACACTAGGGATTAGGGGTCCCCAATATATGAATTTTTGGGAGATACATTTCAGTCCATAGAACGTATCATGTGAGAGGTGTCTCCTTTCCCTGCACTCACCATACTCTTTCATATCCCCAAATCTCTTCCTTCCACGTAGAATTCCCTTCCCCATTTCTCAGCCTTCCAAATCCAGCTGAAATACCGTGTTGATGGTGCAGCTTCCCTGAACCTCTGGGAAACTAGTCACCCCCTGTAAACACATGGATGCCAACACAGAACTGGAATTCTCTCTCCTGCCCTCCTCCCCTCCCCTACATCAGGACTAACCATGAGCCCTTTGGGAGCAGGGGCTGCTCAACTCCACTTCGTCTCCTTAGGAACAGTCAGTCAGATAAAAGTTGAACTCACCTCTTCACCCTTTGTTGTGGCTTCTTTCCTCTGCTCCTCACTGCTCAGAGGCGGAAAGATTGAACTGAAAATTATTCCTCCCTCTTTTCCTATTATCAAGTCATCCTCTCAATGTTTTATATATATATATATATATATATATATTTTTTTTTTTTTTTTTCCTCAGAAATTCAGGGTGATAGCCTACCCTCACCAGAGCTCCATCCTTTCTGGGCTTCTGCATTCCTGCCTCGACATGTATTATTCAACCGTCTCTGAAAACATGTTCTGTGGTTGTTTGGGCTCCCATCAACCAGACAACTGCATTTATGCCGAGGAACTAAATTTAGTTTCCTCTGTAGAGGTTTAAGTGCCATTTAGAGCAATGACACAACTAACCTAAGGTGGCTGGCAGTTTCAGCCTCGTGTAGGATTTGCTGTCACAGTGACAGGGAAGATGAGCGTGTCAGCTGGCTGCTCCCTTACCCCTCACTGAAGCTTCCACCATTGCTAACAGGTTCGGTCCTTCATCTCGTGCAAAAGAAGACAGCTTCATTTCCTCTATAGTTTATTGTCCGGAGAAAGCCCGAGTTATAGGTGGAAATCACAAGTCCATAAACCCAGGTGAAACAGAGCTTTATGATTTAATTCCTGACTCTAAGCTTCTCATCTGACTGGGAGAAAACTTCCCTTTGACCTTTCTTTGTGTCCCAGCACATGTGTAGGGTTGGGCCAAAGTTCGGGAATCTTATGCAGGGTCAAGAAGTGATCGATATAGGTTACCATCAAGTGATCCCTAATTTCTGTCCTCAGGGTCTGTTAGGTCTGGTGACTTCTGCCTACTTTGTTTCATGCTTGCACTGGAGATCTTCAGCAAGGCCCTCTGTTGCCTTTTCTGCCATTTCTTCAGGATCTTGCTGCCTCTTTGCAGTGTTTCAAGTGGTACCCAGCCCCTTGGCCATAACACACAGACTTCTCTCCTTCCCTCAAGCCCAGGGGCATGTCTTTCTACTCTGAGGTGAGGGAAGCCTTTATGTCATCCTTCTTTGATCAAGAAGATCTGTTTAGGCCCCAAAAACCCTCCTATTTAGATCTTTTTTTTTTTTTTAAGATTTTTATTTATTTATTTGACAGAGAGAAACACAGCCAGAGAGGGAACATAAGCAGGGGGAGTGAGAGAGGGAGAAGCAGGCTTCCCACTGAGCAGGGAGCCCGATGTGGGGCTCGATCCCGGGTCTCCGGGATCATGACCTCAGCTGAAGGCAAATGTTCAATGAATGAGCCACCCAGGCACCCCCCATTTATATTTTCTAAAAAAACTCTCCTAGATATTCTAAGGACCTACCTTTTGAATACAATAACCAGGAAGTCTTGTAGGCTACTTCTCTCTGACCAGAAACACACTATTCCTGGGGCAATGAGTCAGCTATATGGGAAAGACAAATAGGAAGAAAGTAATGTAGATTGGTGTTTCAAAATCTTACCCAGTCATAATCAGGTAGTGAGGGGTCTTAACGGGCACAGAGACATTTTCTCATCTTGATCGCAATGATATACTAGATCAAAATTCCCTGGACAGCAGACATGCTTTCTTTTCTCCTTATATATGTTCAGGAATGATGCAAATAATTTTGGTTCATGCTCATTGGTTGTGATACTAAATTCTTCATATAGAACATAGACTTCCTGTAATGTATCATCCCAGAGAAGAAACGTGAAAGAAGTTCCTGTGAGATCAAAGGCTGTGCATTTACTATCACAGCAAACTTGCTGGTTTTCTCTGCAAGGGCTTTCTCCAATGGTTACTTTGATCAGTTGTGCAAGACACACCCATGTCTCTCACTCTCTTGGGAGAATCAGTGTCATGTCTGTGTTAGGGCCGGCTTAGCCTAAGGGCAGCCATGACAGGTTCTGTAACCCCCCTGGTGACCCAGGCCTCTACTTATCTATAACCCTCTGGTGGTTTAGGCCTTTACAAGGCCTGTGTTGGGCTTATGCGGACAAACAGGATTAGGGCGATGCATCTTGCTTCAGTTCCTGGAATTTTATCTTACCTAACCAGGTTATGAACTGTGTGAAATTGCAAAAACTGCGGAAAATTACTGTGTGACTCATGCTTGCTGTTTGAAATGCATGTAAACCCCTAGACCCTTGCATTGGGGGTTGTTAGGGCCTGCTTAGCCTGAAGGCCGGCAGAACAGGCTCTGAAACTCCCTGGCGACTTAGGCCTCTGCATATCTAAGACCCCCTGGTGATTGATGCCTTTACAAGGCCTGTGTTAACCAAATGGAGGCAGAGAGGTCAAGGAACCATCTGTGCATCTTGCTTCCTTGCCCCAGTACCGGAAATGTGTGAGCAGTCCAGGAATTGGGGAGGGGGCTAACAATGTTATCTCACCCTAGCAGGAAAATTACTGTGTAACTCTTGCTTGCTGTTTAAAACGTATATAAACCCCTAGACCCTTGCATTTGGGGTCCTTGCTGAAACCCGCTGTGCC
>PITA01014077.1:0-54961 GCA_004023965.1 Spilogale gracilis | reverse complement strand
CCCCCGCCCCCGACATATGCAACAGGTGCCTAGCAGCTGACCCAGCAGCTTCCAAAGCTTTTTGTCCAAGATTCACAGTAAGAAGCTCACTGCATAGCCAAACTCAGAATCTGTATCTATATAGGAATATATTAAACACAAACAAAAGTTTCCTGAAACCATACAACCCCTACTGTGGTTGAGAGGCCCACTGATAGTTTCCGATGTTGATCGGTAGTCTAGTCTTTTGGGTTTGTTTTAAATGCCGACCACAACACTTAAGGACAGGACTCGCTGATGGGGTACAACTCCGGCTGTAAAACACCTGCGAAGCTGCCCCAACAATAACAGCATGACTTGCAGGGCTCAGCAAACGTCGGGGCTACAAACGACGTATCAAATTGTCTAAGTTAGATTTAATTGACTTTATTAAGGAAGAAATCACTTTATTTTTTAAATATTTTTTTTTAAGATTTTACTTATCTATTTGTCAGAGAGAGAGAGCACAAGAAGGGGGAACGGCAGAGGAAGAAGTAGGCTCCCCACCAAGCAAGTAGTCCGCCGCGGAACTCGATCCCAGAACCCCGGAATCATGACCCAAGCTGAAGGCAGACACTTAACTGACTGAGCCATACTGATAGCACACCATTAATTTCTATACAGATACTGAATGCTGCATATATGCTTTATTTCTATGTCTGCTTTCCTTACTAGATTATGAGATCCATCAGAATAGGACCCATATCTTATTCATTTTTTATTCTCAGTACTTAGATAACATTTAAGTATTGTTTTTATTTTTTATTAAGACTTATTTATCTTAGAGAGAAAGACAAAAAGAGAGAGTGCAGGGAGGGGAGAAGGAGAGAGAACCTCAAGCAGACTCCCTGCTAAGCGCAGAGGCCCACGGGGCTTGATCTCGTGACCCTGAGATCAAGAGCTGAGCGGAAACAAAGAGTAAGATGCTTAACCAACTGCACCACCCAGGCACTCCTTTAGACAATGTTTTTAAATTATAAATATAAAATGTTATGAAACAGTATCTTAAATATTATGCAACAGAAAATGAAAATTGAGAAGTCTTAGAAATTTTGCTTTAATACAGTTAACTAGCTATTCAATCACAAAAATAAGAATGCATGTTGCGTCTCCTTCAATTATATACTTAACAGAAAATCCACATTATAACTGTTTTTTTGCTTTAACTATCAATTGCTTATATAATAAAAATGAATGACACAGGGCAGAGACCACTTTATCTCTGCGTTTTGCCTTGCAGAATAACCACAGAAATAATATTATTCTTCAACAAGTGTGAGTAGCTCCATCTTTTTTACTATTCACTTTGGCAGTGACATAAGCTAATACATTCCTAAGTTTTTCAATAGCTTGAAGGTCACCTTTATCTTAATAGAGAAAGGCATGAAGAACGTTAGAAAAGAGATGAAATATTACTGCAATCAGTAGTGAATACTACCGTCCATTGCTATTTTGCACATGCCGGTTTTAACAAGATCTGAAAGCACTCAGTCACGGTTCCATTTAAAAATCTTTCCCTGCCCTATGCATGCATGGGCTACACAATGCAGATTGTACTTAAGATCATCTTAAGTAGATCCACTCAATTTATATTAAAACCAAATGTGATTTTGAAAATCCAGATCTTAATCCAACACTGAAAACTGCAGAAGGTCAATCAAAACCAAAACTGTTCGCTGGAGCTTTGAAGTTGGACTTAAAAAAATCTAACTTTTTTTTTTTTGTACCTTGTAAGTAAGAATAAAACAGAAAGAGCAATAAAAAGCAGAAGGGGAAGTGACCAATATGTGTGTATCTACTTGCACCGAGATCTTTATATACATTATTTTATGTGATCCTCACCACAGCTGCTCACGGTACATGTTCCTGATAGATATCCACTCAATACCACGTGTGCCAAGGGCCGGCCGTGCACCTGCGGAGGACCCACTCAGTGCTGCTCTGGGACTCAGGGCCAGATCGTTCAGCGGGTCTCACTCCTCTCCCCACAGTGATTATTAGTCTGGGCAAATCCAGATCAAAGCTGACCAGTACCTGGCATAACAGAGCCACAGGGATGGGTTCAGGGGGATCTTATCAGCAGGAAACTTGGGATTTCTGTCTGGTGCCTGTGGGGAAGCTTTCTCACTCTATCTGGCTGGACGTAAATTAGGAAGCAATGTAGCCCCAATTACTTCCAGCCATCACACTGAAGCAAAGAAGCCTATGCTGAAGTTAACACCTTAAGACAGCAATGAAGAGAGATGGAGAGAAATTGGCTCCTTGATGGCCACATGCTGCTGGGTCAGCCAACCCTGAAGTCAGCCCCGCCTCTGGACCTCTCTGTTCATTAGCCAGTAAATTTTCTGGTTAATTAGGCCAATTTAATTGGCTTTTTTATTTGTGTCTAAAAACATTCAAAAATTAATCTATATTTATATAGCACTGATTATTGTTCCCCATTATACAGTGAGGAAAACTCAGAAATAGAGTAATTTTCCCAAGGTCAAGCTGGATGGGAACTCAAAAGATCTGACTACATAAACCTGTCTCTTTCTCCATCATTATGCTACCATTAGAAGAAGTTAAGCTGTGTCTAAGATTCATCAATTTATTTCAATTCGACATGTTGAGAAGCTACAAAATTAATGTATGAAACTTCTCAGATTTCCCTGGATCAGCGGTGATTTAAATTTGTTTTTCTCTATTCTCCTCCTGAGAATTTTTAACATGTGCTCTTTGCCAGCCTCAGTGTCTCATAGTCCTTATACATACAGGTAGCATTAAAAATCCCACATCCGACCAGGTCTACTGGACAAAGGCTGGTTCTACTCTAATTAAGGAACTTCGCTAGATGATTCAGTGGAAAAAAAAAAAAAGGTTAAGAAGTATGTGGAATTTCTTCAAAAGAGGTTTATAAAAATGCATTATGAAATGCATTTATATACAGAGTGCCTGTGTGGCTCAGTGGGTTAAGCATCTGACTTCGGCTTGGTTCACGATCTCGCGATCCTGGGATCGAGTTCCGCACTGGGCTTCCTGCTCAGCAAGCAGTCTGCTTGAGATTCTCTCTCTCCTTCTACCTCTGCCCCCTTCCCATTCATACTCACTCTCTCCTTCTCTCCTCCTAATAAATAAAACCTTAAAAAAAAAAGAAAGAAAAATACATACAGCGCACATGCCTATACTATAATAATTATGACAAATCGAATGAGTTTGGTGTTGATGCCTTACCCTGGTCCACCTCATCTCCCTGAAGACACTGTAATGACTATCAACAAAGCAAAAAGGCAACCTGCTGAATGGGGGAAGATATCTTTATATGATTTATCTGATAAGGCATTCATATCCAAAATATATAAGGAACTCAATACAATTCAACACCAAAAACCCCAAATAATCTGAATAAAAAACAGAGTACGTGAATAGATATCTTTCCAAAGAAGATATATAGATGGTCTATAGACACATGAGAAGACATTTATCACTAATCCTCAGGGAAATGAAAATCAAAACCACAGCGAGATACCACCTGATACCTGTCAGAACAGCCAGAATCAATGAGACGAGAAATACCAAGTATTAGAGAGAATGTGCAGAAAAGGGAACCCGCATGCACAGCTAATGGGAATGTGAAGTGGTACAGCGACTATGGAAAACTGTATGGAGGTTGCCCAAAAAATTAAAAATAGAAATGCCATATGATCCAGAAATTCCACTACTATTTACCCAAGGAAAGCAAAAACACCAATTTGGAAAGATCTATGCACACCTATGTCTGCTGCAGCATTATTTACAATATGCCAAGATACAGAAGCAACCCAGGTGTCCACCAACAGAAAAATGGAGAAAGGGAATGTAATATACATACCTAATGGACTATTACTCTGCCATGAAAAAGAATGGGATCTTGCCATTAGCAACAACATGGATGGAAAAAAATCAGAGAAAAACAAATACCATATGGAATCTGGAAAACAAAACAACCGAAGGGGCCTAGAATACAGAGAGAAATGGTGGTTGCCAGAGGGGGAAGGGTGGAGGGATGGGCAAAATAGTTGAAGGAGTTCAAGAGCTACGGACTTCCTGGTATGAAATAAGTAAGTCACGGGGATGAAAAGTACGGCACAGAAGGCAGAGTCAGTAATAATGCAGTAACCCTGTATGGTGACAGGTCATAACTACGAGCACCCCACAATGTACAGAATTGCTGAAGCATTATGCTATCACCTGAAACTAACACAACACGGCCTGCTGACTACACTTCAATTTCAAAACAGGAAAAAAAAAAAGATGTTGCAGTGGTCTTTGCACTGGAGTTGCCCTGCCCCCAGACCGCTGCCTTCTGCTCCTTCTCCAGTCACCACCAAAGTGATCTTTCTAAACTGAAAATCTGATGATGTCAGTACCTGGCTTAAAATTTAGGGCTGATCCCTGTCCCGGATGAAGTCTAGCCAGGTATACGAGAGTTTTCATTACCAGGTCCTTCTTTATCTCTAGAGCCTCCTTGCCATGCTTTCATTTATACCATATTTCTTGTAGTTTACTGAAGGTGCATTTTTTATGCTTTTATTAAAACTGCTAAATCTGTCTGAAATGTTCCTCCCCTTCTAAGCTTTCCCTCCACGCTACTCATGACAAATTTTAGGACTCAGCTCAAATATCTTTTCTACTCTGGGGCCTTCCCTGACAATATCCCAGCCCTGCTGAGCCAACTGTTAACCATGTCTACCTTGCCTTTTCCACATCACGAAGCATATATCAAATCATTAGTTATGAATCTCTTACTGATTTATCCGTTAACCAGCTTCATCTTGGAACAGTACCCCCGCCCCCCACTAGCAAGTAGGCAGAAACAACTAGCATCCGGGGGGTGGGGGGGGCAATCAGACCAGGGTCTTCCCGTGGGTACCCAAACTCACAAAAGCAGCAGGCCCTAGCGAAGAGGAGAGGGCACGCCTTTTTCTTCCAAATTCCTTTGCTGCACAGGCTAGCGAAAGTACTGATAGACTAGCAATTCAGAAGTATAAATTTAAAAGGTCCTCGAATGAGAGGATGGAATGTATGGGAAGAACAAAAAATGGAGAAGTAAAGGGAGCCCACACTGCTGAAGAGCTACAGTTGAACAGTAAACTCAGAACTGAGAAATCTGCCAGAGAAGAGCATTTCAGGAGGGAGCTTATTTTCAGACTTCTCTTCCCCGCTGCTTTTTTTTCATGTTAAAATATGCTTTGGTATTTGCTGCACGTTATTCTGAGATTGTTTGTTTATTCCTCTGTCTTCCTCACGATTTCCACCCGCTGTGGATTTAGAGCCCGCATGCTTCACAGGAAGGCGTGCGCACTCATTCTTGCACTGATTACCCAGGAAGCCCACAAGGGCTGCAGAAACACGCGTTGGCTGGGCGTCCCGCCAGACCCCTCCTCGGGAGCGGGGCATCCCCATTTAAGATGGGACTGCCCAATTTTCAGTCTCTGTTACTGATTACTACTTCAGCCAATTTGAAATAATTTTCCAAGCACCCACAGAGAATGAGTTTTCGGCTTGCCAGTTGGGCCAATAACCATGATCGCCCCAGAAGGGCTTTTGTAGCCAAATTTTTCAGGCAAGGTTGCGAACAGAAAGCAAGATCTTGGGAGCAGGCCTCTGTGTCAGTCCTGATTGCCATCATGAGTGCATAAGACGCCAGAGCTGTTCTTCAACTTCCTGAAGCCTTCATTTGCTTTTCTGTTATAATGTTGATAAAGTATTTACTTTCCAGGGCTGGCTAAACAATTCACAGAGCAACGTTACACCGTCATTCTCTCCTGGCATCTGTTTGGAAGGTTGGATGTGAAGAGGTAAATGAAAGCAACTGGTTCACCTGTACCAGCACCCGGGTGTGGCCTGGAGGTCTACGGCAGACTCTGGAAGGAAAGACCAGTTCCCGTTATCTTCACGGGGGAACACCTTAGACCTATGCATGTCCTAATGTTCACAGTGAACCAAAAGGGGCCTGTTAAAGATAGGGTACCTGCGTGGCAACAGACTTCCTCCTCACACGACCACAACTGCGGGGACAGGGACCGGCACCAAGCGCAGCCACAGAGGCTGGACGACGCCCCGCTGCGTGTCTGGGAGTTCTGTCCCACGAGGCTGCTCAACACTGGAGAGTGACACAGTCAGAAAGGATCCTGTCTGGGGCAATTTTAATATGCATGGTGTGTGAGTCTGGGGCGTGAGTGTGAGAGCGGGGGAGGGTGGGAAGCACAAGGGAGCAGGTTCGCACAGCCAGCTCCAGCTCCGGACTTGGGAGTTGTTTACTGAGACAGCTTCCCTTCGCTCACATTCTCCATGGACCCAGGATTCTCACGATAATGCCCCACCGATGGAAGTAATCGGACTAGGTGGTGGGGTGCCGGCAATGGCAGGGCATGGGGGTTGCTCCTTAACAGACTGAAAGCAACGAATGATCACAGAATTCTAAAGCACGGAGCACACTGCACATCTGCCCGAGGAAGGAATTTCCACGACTGTCCCTCCCTGGGTGTCTGAGCCGGCAACCCCCCGACCACAGGCGCACCACACCGCTTCCTCCTGAGCCGCGCACAGGTTTCCACGGGAGATGCACAGAGCGTGAGGGCAGCTGAGGCCGATCCCCTCGTGCCAATTTTTGCTTTCAGATGCTTTGCACACGGAGTAATTTCTAAGTTGCTGCCGCCACAGAGGCACCCAATCTTATCTTTCTCACCGCTGTTCTCCAGCTGCCCAGCTAGCCTGCACACACATAACGCTGTCCGTTTTAAGGCAGATTATTTAAAGCACAGTAACAAGTGAAAATAAATTTGTGAAACAGAGCTATAGTTTTTGCATAAGCCGCATGTTCAGCACAGGGTTTCAGAATATGACAGACTTCAGTTCAAACCCTGGGTCTGTCACCCCGAGCTCCTCTGAGCCAGTCTGATGATCCGTGGAGCAGGGGAGGCAGCATCAGCCTCGTGTGGCGTGTATGGAGAGCTCGGGAGATACTGTTCGCAGTAGCCCTGGGCACAGCCCAGCCACTCAAATGCTACTCCTCTCTCCCCTCCCCAGACTGTCTTTCTTCCACCCATGAGCCGAGCACAAATGTCCACGTGCTTCTTGCTTCTTCCCCACATCACATTCACAGTCATTTATGTGTCTTTCGGGGACTCTTCATAACACAGGCCCACTCGGATCAAATTCTCCAACTGCCTAAAAATAAGACAGACTTTTCATAGGCTTGTGAACCCACAAAAATTCTTAATCATATCCTAGACTTCACTTACTTCTGCTACAGTAACTGAGAGCAGAACTGTGTCGTGCAATCAACATCAAATTTGGAACCAGGAGACCTGGGTGTGAAAATCGGCTTGGACACTTGCTCCTTATTAATACTTGGGACAATCATCCTTCCGGAATCTGAGCTTTACGCGGGAGATGATAATACCCGCTCGGTTCCCACCCCTACGAGAGATCTGCGAATATCAAATGACCTAATGTTTGGGGCAATTATGACACTCAAACTCCGTGATGACTTTCATGCTGCCTTGAATTCCTGGCTCTGCGTCTACGCATGTTACCCCTGGTGTTCCCAGACTGAAAGCTCAGTGAAGGCAGGGAGCGTTCCCTCATTTCCTTTGGGTTTCCCCCACAGGGCCGGCATAGGTCTCAGGGTCAGCAGCGGCAACATCAACATTAATTTTAATCTGTACTACTGCCCAAGCATGGTTCAGATCACTGCACCAGTATTGGGCCATTAGGTAAAAAACCCTAATATTTGTACTTCATCATATAGAAATGGCTGAACTAAAAAAGAAAGAATTCTAGTAAGATTTATGAACATACAAATCTTATTAAGAAAAAAAACAGGATCTGGCAAGTGGAAGGCAAACAGCAGGGTCGAGTACAGGGAAAGCCAAGGCACCAGAGGGAGGGAAGTCTGTCCAAAACCTGCAGATTCTAGGGGTGGGAGACATAACATTTTGAGAGCTCGTAATTAGGGTTACAACTAAAAACTGGGAGAGGCGCTCATTAAAATGCGGGAGGTGGGCAGCATTCGGTACATTTCTCTATTTTCCCCACTCTCTTAAATGATTACGGCTTTGTATCTTCTCCTTTCTCAAATCTCCACAGTCCTTCCTTTATATTCACATTCAGTTTTCTTTCTTTGCCTCTTTGCTGACTGAGAAGATAGAAGCAGTGAGAAGCCAATGGCCTCCATTCTCCTACCACTGCATCTGCCTCGCTCCTGCTGTCATCATGGGAGGCTGACAGGGATCTTGTCCAAGGTCAAGCCCTCCTCTGGGTTCCAGGGTCCATCCACTCTCACCAATTACAGCAGAAATTCTTCCCTCTCCTTCCAAAAGCATTTTTTCCATTCATTACTAGATCTTTTCCACTAATGACTAAAAATATTGTTATATTAAAAAAAAATCTTCGAAGTCTGTCAGTCTTTGTTGGCTCTTCCTTATCCTCAGGTCTCCATGTGGGAGCGCTCTGTAGCTTCAGCCTCGGCTTTTCTCCTCTGGCTACTTGCTCCCTTGGGAATATTACCCAGCCACCTGGCTCTAACCCCTCTTTATATGCTGACAATTTTGAAATGTGTTTCTGCAGCCCAGACTTCTCTGTTGATCTCCAGACTCACATACACAACTACCGGTCCACAGCCAGACTCGGATATGTAAAAGTCATACTGATATTTAAAAAATTAAAAAAAAATTCTTTACTTTGAGATGACCTCAGGCTCAGAAGACATTGCAAAATAGTACAGAGAGATACCAAGTAGCCATGACCCAGCTGCTTCCAATGGTGATATATCTTAAACAGTCGCATCAATGTTAACATCACAACAAACTCCTGACTACCCCTCCCCAAACTGTTCCTTCCCAATCTCAGAAAATGGCACCTCCACCTTCACAGTTGTTCAAAACAATCTTGACACTATCCTGGATTAACTTTTTCTCATATCTCATCTCAGATACATCAGCAAATCCCTTTGGTCCTTTCTTCCAAATCAATCCAGAATTTGACCACTATTCACTGTATTTCCTGCTACCGCCTGGTCCAAACTACTCTCATCGTTTATTTGGAAAACTGCAACTGCCTCCTAAGTGATATCCTTTCTTTCGACCATTCCTCCTACAGTATTTTCCAGATGCCAGGGTAATCCTGCTAAGATGCGAGGCCTGATCAAACTCTCCAAATGATTTCTCATTCATACAAGGTCCTGCTCTCCTATTACCTCTCTGACCAGACCTCCTCTCTCATCGCTCTCCTCTCTCATCCCCCTTCAGCCATGCTGGCCTCTCTGCTGCTCCTTCAGCACGCTCCCTGTCAAGACCTTTCACTTCCCCGTCCGTGTTACCTTTGATAACCGAAGGCCCCACCTTACTTCCTTAAGGTCTTTGTTTGAAAGTTACTTTCTCAGTAAGGTCGTCTTTGACCATCTTATTTTAAATTGTAGCCATCCTGCATCTTGAGTCCTTTCTAGGTTTATTTTTCACTTGTACTGACTGCCATTTCATATGACTGAACTTACGCATTCTTGTTTACTGTCTGGTTTCCACCTCTCCCTAATGCATGGTTCCCTAAGGTCACAGGGGTTTGTCTATTCTGTTCAGTGCTATAAAGCCAGCACTGAGAACAATTCCTGATAGGTACTAGGCACTGATAATGATTTATCCATTGTTTTATAACAAATTACCCAATTTTAGAAGCTTGAAAATGTATGACCTCAGTTTCTATAAACCAGGACTCTGGATGTGGCTCTAGATCAAGGTCTCTCCTAAGGTCATATTCAAATGATTGGCCAGGGTTGTGGTTTCATACGACGGCCTGGTGGGGTGGCAGGAGGAGATCCACTTCCGCATTGACTCACATGGTCATCGGCAGCCTTGGTCTCCTGCCAGATGGAGCTCTTCACCCCATGGCAGCTACAGTTCCCAACAGTAAGTCACGCGAGAGAAAGAGCACCTAAGAAGAAAGCCACAATCTTTCTGTAACCTAATTTTCTAAGTGGCAACCCATCATTTTTGCTGTATTCTGTTCATTAGAGGAAAATCAATAAATCCAGCCCACACTCTAGGAGAGGGAATTACACAGGGGATTAAATACTGGGAGGTAGGGATCATTAAGGGCCATCTTACAAGCTGTCTTCCCCAGCACTCAATATATATTTGTTCAATGAGTGAACAAATTAGCCAATGATGTATACTTGAAAAAAAAAGAAGATCCTAAGCCAAATGGGAAAATCAGATTGACTTCTGTAGGAACTTATGGATTTTTTACTCTTAATAAATGGAAAAAGGGCAGAAAGGACAAATAATCAACTTTGGAAGTAAAAACACCATGTAAACCATTTAAAGGGAGAACCTTTCTTTAGAGACTTGTAATAGAAGGTCATTTTTCTCAGGGCTATCTATATTTTATTTATATATGAGTAAATTATGTTATATTACATCAAGCTTCAAAAACCGTATTCTCTTTCCTTTAAGTATCCTCTGTTCCCATTTATTCTGTGCCTTTGGCAGTCATAATGGGAAAAAAAAAAAACCCAATTCCTTTTTAGGTCTTCTACACTCATCTCCTAAGCTCCTGGTTTTTTGCATTTTTGTCAAGATAGGATATGTTTACTGGGCTAAACTTTCACCCTGTGACAGAAGAAAATAGTTCCTTAGAAGTAAAAGCATTCAAGAACAGGAATGGAAGGGTAATGCGTAGGACTATAATAATGTGCACAGGCTAGCAGAAACCCAGGTAAGAGTGGTATATACTGCATGTGTGAAAATCTTGAAATAATCACTACTAGGTATCATTTTTAACAAATATACAAACCAGAAGGCCTTCAATAAATGTTGTGTTTTCCTTCCTACACATAGCATTTATTAAATCCTTCAATAAGTGTTGCCTTCAGCTCAGGTCATTATCCCCGGGTGCCAGGATCGAGCCCCAATGCCTCAGTGGGAAGCCTGCTTCTCCCTCTCTCACTCCCACTGCTTGTGCTTCCTCTCTAGCTGTGTTTCTCTGTCAAATAAACAAATAAGCTCTTTTTTAATAAAATAAAATAAATAACAAAATCTTAAAAAATGTAAGAGTATGTCACTTTCTACTCAGGAACATGAGCTTCAGAAATGCAGTGCTTTCTGAGACAAATGTGGATTAGACATGCTTTCAATAGAAAAAGTCATGATAATCAAAAGATTTGCATTTGTTGTGGTAATATATACTCCAAAAATCGATCCATGGGGTTATACACACACACACACACACACACACACACACACACACACACACACACACCCCAGTTAATTAGAAACAGAGATACATGTAGTTCATTTGGCTTTAAAGTACAAATGTTATATACTGGATAAACTAAAATCCATTTTTTTTACAGATAAAAATACATGGGGACACCTAGTGGCTCAGTGAGTTAAGCGGCTGCCTTCAGCTCAGGTCATAATCCCAGTGTCCTGGGATCGAGTCCCACATCGGGCTCCCTGCTCATTAGGGAGTCTGCTTCTTCCTCTGCCTGCAGCTTTCCCTGCTAATGCTCTCTCTCCTCTCTCTCTGACAAATATATAAAATCATTTTTAAAAATAATATGTATGCATTATATTTTCAATTTTTGAACTCATGACCCCAAGATCGAGTCACATGCTCTTCTGACTCAGCCAGCCAGGCACCCCTAACTTCAGTTCTTTATAAAAGGTTATTTATAAAGCCTTTTAAAACCTATGGAGTCTCTAAAACCTTAGTATATGTTAAGGTATTGATAGGCAGAATTATGGTTCCCAAAAATGTCTATGTCCTAATCCTTGGAATCTGTGACTATGCTCCTTAAGTGGCAAAGAGACTGTGTGAGTGTATTAGTGATACGGACCCTGAGATGGGATGATCATCCTCCATTACTCACACAGGCTCCAATCTCATCACATGGACCCTTGCACATGAGAAACTTTCCTGGCTTCTGGTCAAAGAGGAACATGTGAAGACAGAAGGGTCAGAGGTTAATGCCATTGGCTCTGAAGATGAGGGAAAGGAGCCTTTAAGCCAAGGAATGAGGGCAGACAGCCTCCAGACACGGGACAAGGCAAGGAAATGGATTTGCCCCTAAAGCCTCCAGAGTCCTCAGTTTCTCAGCCCAGTGAAATCCTTATCGGACTTCTAGACTATGGAAGCATAAGGCAAAAAAGTCTGTAATGTTTAAACCTAGTAGTAATCAGTTACAACAGCACTAGAAAACTAAAACACAGAGGGATTTTTTTTTTTTTTAAAAAGAAGACACAAACCATCAAGGAAAAGATGAACAGAACTAAAACACATGGAATCCAGGTTATTTGAGAAATAAAGAAAAAATGGGGATGAAAAGTCTTGGGTGAAACAAGGTATAATTTATCCCATTGCCCTACAAGCAGTCACCAGGGGAGGAAGGGGCTCTATTTCTTTGTAGTTACCAAAGGAGAATGGATCAAAAAGGCAAATGGGGACTGTGTCAGAAAGTAACAAGTAAACGGATCCAAAGAATGAATGGGTTGCCTCCAAACATAGTGAGTGGGCCCTGTCTAAGGGAGTAAAAGACTACCTTTTGCTGAAGACCTCAAACACAGAGTAGATAAGAAGAGGACTGGGATTCTGGCGCAGCTACTAACTTGCCTCTGACCTTGAACAAATTACTTAACATCTAACCTTTAGTTTACACATTTCTAAACTGAGACACAGTGCTATGTTGCAGGGCTTCTGTGATGATCACTAGAGATAAGGTAAAAGGTCAAGCCAATGCCTGGTACATAATAGTAACAACAGATGGTAGCTTTTTATTATCATTATTGTATAGCAGGAACGGTGATTCCTGTAGATGAGAGATAATGTCTCGGGTCTTATAATTTATTATTAGCTTGACATCCACTTAGGTATGTGTCGGAGGGACTATTTTTCTCCTACTCTGGAGGAACTACCTTAGCCGTAAAGCAGAAGGGCCCCCTGTGGGCCCCAAGAAAGTAAGTTGTGCTTCTTTCTTTCAATACTCAAGATAAGAGGAGTGACACCTGGCACCACAGGGGGAAAAAACTGATGACGTGGCCAGGCCTTTCCCTTTCTTTCTGAGATCTGCCTGCTCTTCTCCTTCCAGTAGCACACACTCATGGGTCAAGCCCAGACTTTGGTTCCAGAGAAGTGTATGTGCCCAATACATTCACGTGCCTACTAAGCATCTGAAAGGTGACTAGATATGTGCTTTCAACACCCTGGATTTCAAAGAGCATTAAAAAGAGGGAGAGAGAGAAGTGTCTCATTAGTATTTTTATTTTGGATAAATGTTGAAATGTTAAACGAGGACAACTGCACCTATTTTATTTTACTTTTCTTAATTTGGATACTAGAAAATTTCAAATGCCACATGCAGTTTGCCTTGTATTTCTACTGGGCAGCATTGATCCGGAGGGCACCTCTGGGGGTCCCACGAATGGAAACCAAGTTGGTAGGCAGCCCTTCAGAGGGAGCACATAGGCTCTGCATCTCTAATGCGCTCCTGGCAGAGCTGTCTGAAGGTCTGGAGCACTACCGGGAGCACTGAGGAGCACTACCGGGAGCACTACCGGGAGCACTACCGGGAGCACTACGAGGAACACTATGAGGAATGCTGATACGGAAAGTAAGCCGCATTTGCCACTCCAATCTGACCAAAAACAAAGCTCTTTTGATTTCCAACCACCGATCTCACTCCTGATCATAACCTGAGAAGATGGGCTGTTATTTATTGCTCTTTCCTCATCAAACCCTAAAAATAGGACAGGAATAGTTCTACTCTCACAAAGCAGCACCAACACAAAGTTCAGGGACAAGCACCAAGGAGAGGTCGTGGTCCTCTCTAGGTCCTGAGGGGCCCGGGTTTCAAAACCAACTACACTGATTTCAGTTGAAGGTGGTTTTCATCTAAAATGAATATGGACACGAATGGCAAACTCCTCCAGGAAACTGATTTCTGGGACACGGGGGACTCCGCAGCGAAGGGACAGCAGCCG
The DNA here is from genome assembly GCA_004023965.1 of Spilogale gracilis. Lineage (NCBI taxonomy): Eukaryota > Metazoa > Chordata > Mammalia > Carnivora > Mephitidae > Spilogale > Spilogale gracilis. Next base: position 40,946 of record PITA01014077.1, on the reverse strand, counting down.
TGTGATGCTCAACTGAGAGGAACACAGGGCTCTAGTGATGACACGGAAATTAGGAAGGCGGAGTGGCTACAGACAGGGACATGTAAAGTAAATCCATCTCAGAGAGGGGACAGTATGGACGGGCAGATTTTCCTTCCCTTGTGGCAAATACGTACAGCGGTGAAGCCCCTGAGGGGAGAGTTTTTCAACCAATCCTGGACAACTTCAACTTGACCTGGTATCTTGGCAAAGCTTAAGCCCAGTAGGGCTCCCTGTGTCGACTATCTTCCCCCACATCCATCCCATGGCCACTGAGCCATGGCCCTGCTCTCCAGTATTCTAGGAAAGTATGTTTGGAGTGAATTAAGACCAGTATTCTAGAACTTTGTTTTGCTTGGTGTTTCAGGGCTGGTTAGGTTGTGTAACTATGGAGTTGATGCTGATAGGACTTTTGTTTTTTCTCCTATTTTTAAAATAAGATGCATAAGAATTTGGGGTGGGATTAATTTAACTTCAGATTTGAAGAAGATATACAGAAGCTATACTGGTCAAGTTAAAGAAATGTATTTTGCTGAAGGAACCTGCTTTTACCCAGACACTGAAGTCAGACTTCTCTGGCTAAGAAAGCAGAAATGAGGAAAAATAATCTGTGAGCCTTACCTCCAAGAACTTAGGAATTTTTGATTTTGATGCAACTGAACAACAAATAATAAGACAAGAAGATCTGATTTCTAAGATGTCAACTTCTCCTCTGGGAATTTAAATGGGGACTGAAGTTGCTGACCTATACTACTTGCCACATTTTCTACTCTCATTCAAACTCCTTGCTTAACTGCTGGTGAGTTTTAATTTTCAGTTGGGCAAAATCTGAGATAGGAAATAAAGAATAAATTTTTAGCCTTGTCAAAAGGGTCAGAAGAGTGTTCTCTTCTGATCTATTTCAGAACTTTCTGGAAGCAATGGCTTAATTGGGAGCCCCAGGACCAGGTTCTGATAGACCCCAGCAACTTCCTCCCCTCGGAAGCAAGAGCTTTTGTTATTAAGCCTAATCAGGTAAGGGAGCAAAAAGCCCACTGTCCATTCCTCCTCTTCCCATGACAGGGAGAAAAGTTCACTCCAATCAACAGGCAGGAAACCACAAGAGGAACACCTGTGGCATCTCTCTCCCTCTTCTCGGTAATCGTCCCTACAACATGGGAGCTAACAGGAGCCATGGGGAATGTGGCTGCTCCCTGTCTGCAGCCTGGGCAGTATGCACCTGTTCTTGACTTCTTTATAGAATGACCTCTGGGGCAGTTCTAATGGGTCAAGTTCCATGTAAGCATGAACTGGCCCCATACACCCAAGCCACACTCTCCAATGCCAGCTGTTCCAACAATAGTAATTAACATTTACTTATTGATATTTTTGCTTTCACCTTTCCGAATTCTAAAAGTGGGTGGTAGTGAAGGAGGAAAGGAACATGATCAAGCATCACAAACGCTATGGCAAACAGACCCCAGAAAAATCACCTTTTCTCTGATCGGATATCCTGGCCGAGGAACAGAGTTGAGCGTCCCTTAGGAGATGCCCCCTTACCCCAAGCCCCTTCTCTTTTCTGATATATCTCTCAGACATCTCCCAGAGAACTCCCCAGTAAGCTTGATTAACAATAAAAGACAAATGTGCTAGCTAAAAAAATTATAAAAACTAAAATTTGGGGGCACCTGGGTGGCTCAGTCATTAAGCATCTGCCTTCGGTTCAGGTCATGATCCCAGAGTCCCAGGCTCAAGCCCTGCATAGGGCTCCCTGCTCGGCAAGAAGCCTGCTTCTCCCTCTCTGACTCCCCCCGCTTGTGTTCCCTCTCTGGCTGTGGTTCTCTCTGTCAAATAAATAAATAAAACCTTTAAAAAATATATTAAGATAATAATCTTTAAAACAGTTGTTTAGAGGGGCGCCTGGGTGGCTCAGCTGGTTAAGCGTCTGCCTTCAGCTCAGGTCATGATCCCAGAGTTCCAGGATTGAGCCCCGCATCGGGCTTCCTGGAGAGCTTCTCCCTCTCTCACTCCTCCTGCTTGTGTTCCCTCTTTAGCTGTGCTTCTCTCTGTCAAATAAATCAATAAAATCTTAAAAAAAAAACAAAAAAAAATCCCTAAAATTTGAAGAAAGAAAAAAATATAGTGCACGGTTCACAGGTTCAAAGGGTGGTATAATGGCATTACCAGGCACACATTCCACCTTGCATTTTCAAATTATTTATAAAATTCCACATCTGGAAAATGGATAAGGAATTAATCTGCTCTGTGGCACCTGGGTGGCTCAGTTGGTTAAGCACCTAATGCAATTTCCACTCAGGTCATGACTTTAGGGTTGAGAATGAGCCCCACAACAGGCCCTGTGCTGAGCGTGGAGTCTACTGCGAATTCTCTCTCCCTCTCTGCTCCTCGCCCCAACTCTCTCTCTCTCTCTAAGACAAAGAGAAAAGACATAAACCTTTTTTGAGGAGCTGAAAATTTAAGGCAATCCTTTATGCACTTACCAGAACATACCTTCATTATTCTTAATTATATTACAAATATTTAGGAAGCTGAAATGATCTCTCACACAGGCATCAAAGACGGCTATCGTTTTGGAAACAATAACCTAGGACAGGGGTTCTCAGAGTGTGGGCCACAAAGCACAAGAGTCTGAGCCTCTTTCCAGCAGTCTGCTAAGTCAACATTATTCTGAGGACGCTGAGGTAGTGTCTATCTTTTTGCACTCTATTGACATCTATAGATCGGTAAAAGAGCAATGGTGGATAAAACCGTGAGCACTTGGCGTAGATCGCCAGACAGGACTAAGAAGCACTGTGTTCTTTGCCAGCAAATTTTCACCTAAGAATGTTCTTCATGGAGGAGTAAAAATGATGAATTCTATTAAATCTTGTCCACTGAGTGCACGTTTTGTCAGATTCTGTACGAAGAACTGACAAATACAAAGCACTTCACCGTACACCCCAATAAGGAAAGAGCACTTGTGTGATGGCCTGAATTATGAGCTGGAGTAGCTACTTTTTGCATGCACCACCATTTCTGCTTAAAAGAACAACTAACAGAAAACTCTGGTTATTTAGACTTACTTGGCAGACATTTTCTCCAAAGTGAACAAAATGAGTCTGTCACTTCAAGGAAAACAATTCATAGTATTTGCTGCCACTGATAAAATTTGAGCTGTCAAGCAAAAAATTAGAATTTTGGAAAACTTGTATCTACCACTGTGAGACTGACAGCTTCCCAATACTTAAAGACTCATCTGCTGAGATGAGAGCTCGTATTAATGCACGTGACTTAGCTGATACCGTATAATGCAATTTATTAACCATTGGATGATCTGCATAACTCAGCGGATCCCTAGTTTCCAAAGCTAGTCTAATGCATCACATTACAGACCATACATGGGTAAAGAGCCATCCAAGGTGCAATACCGACCAGTGACTTCCATGTAACAGAGGACAAAGTGTTCCGTGATGTAGTTTTAGATTCCACGTTGCAACTGGCCTCTAATAATCTACCACTTGTTGCATTTCAGTAGAAACACCCCAAATTTTCCAACCTCACAGCTATGTAAGGCTGGATTTTCTTCATTTACTTCAACCCAAAGAGCGAAAACTGAATGCAGACACAAACCCAAGAATCCAGCTGTGTTCTCTTAAGCAAGACCTATAAATATAAAATAATGTCAGTCTTCCATTAATCTTTTTTCTTTGGGAATTGTTATTTTCCATTCAAATATGCTATGCATGTCAACATGCACCTGGAATAGGTCTATTATTAATAGTTTTAAGTGAATTAAATACACATTTCCAAAATATTTTGGCTTTAATTTCTAGTATGATAAATATCAATAGATATAACCATAACAAACAAAAGTCCTTTTGGGTATTCAATAATTTTTAAGAATGCTAAGGCGCCCAGAGATCAAAAGGTTTTACAATCACCAATTTTTATAATAATTGTTTGAACAGGGGTGCCTGGGTGGCTCAGTTGGTTAAGCGACTGCCTTCGGCTCAGGTCATGATCCCGGAGACCCGGGATTGAGTCCCACATTGGGCTTCCTGCTCGGCGGGAAGCCTGCTTCTCCCTCTCTCACTCCCCCTGCTTGTGTTCCCTCTCTGGCTGTGTTTCTCTCTGTCAAATAAATAAAATCTTAAAAAAAAAAAAGTAATTGTTTGAACAACACTTGAAGAGTTCCTACTTCATGCCGTGCTAGGAACTGGAGAATTAGAAAAAAGGCACCATTCCTAGCCTCAGAGAATTTCTAATTTCATGAGGAATATAGTTCTCAATTACAATAATTTTACTGTAAAGAAGAAAAAACATTTTGTGCATCTGGCTGGTTCAGCTGTAGAGCATGTGACTCTTGACCTTGGGGTGGTGAGTTCATGCCTCATGTTGGGTGTAGAGCTTAAAAATAAAATCTATAAAAAAGATTTTTTTTTTAAACTTTCTTAGGAGTGTCTTTTACATCTTAATGTTGTCAATGGCAACTACATTGTATATGGCATACAGCTAATGCCTAAATATTTAGTGATTCAGTCTGAATCTACACAATATACATTTCATTTGTGCCTCAGAAAGTCATATATCATGCCATGCAATTAGGTAAGATGCATTAGCTAAACATTTTTATGGTGCTTTCAGACATACTGATTGTTCATTATGGTAAAAAATGTGCTGCCATCCTTTGTTAAGAGGTAATATTAGCACGATGAAGACCCCGAAGTTACCGCTATCATGCAGCCTGTAATTGAGACAAACTTAGGAAATACATTTGATTTTTAGGTCACATGTTTTTTAAGACAAGTTTACTCTTCCAGATTTTTCTATAAAATAATGTGGATAATAGAATAAAGGAGAAAAAGTAGCTTATTTCAAGAAGAGTCATAATATGAAAAAGCGATTCCCTTATGCTGTTTCCATAGCTCTAGAAAGCAGAACCAAAAAGTGGAAACTATAAGAAACCCAAAGAAAAATCCTTTATAGATGGATACACACACACACACCAGGAGTAGTAGCTGGATTATCAGTAGATATGATGCTTGAGGGTCAGAGGTCAGACTAGATAAGAGGTTCCAAGTATTTTCCCACTCCAGCTCGAAGGAGACAGCATATTCCCACCAGAAACAGGTGGTAGGGCCTGGAACAAAGGGCTCACGCTGGGTGGGCTGAGCCAGGCTGAGAAGCACCAGGCAGGATGCCAGAAGGCCTCCTCTAGTTCTAGGACTCTCTGGGGCTTTTGAAGAAGGGTCCCAAACAAACTCCCGGGGAGCATCTCATAGGTTGACAGGAGTGCTTCCCATGTCCTTCGCTATGGACGCAGCTCTTCCAGCCATCCCAAGTGCAAGGGGACCAGAAAAGGCTGGGATTAAGATGAAGGCTGAGATTGCTCAGACCCTCACCCTTATGGAACCACATCACATGAGAACCAAGCACACAGTGTTTTGACCTGAATTTCGGCTTCTTTGACCATTGTCCTGGATTGCTAACCCCATTACCTTGCTCTCCGTCCCTTCTAAAAAATGTTTCTTTTTCCTAAACCAGAAAAGCAATAGGAAAGCCACTCTTATCTGACTCCACAAAAACAAAACTATTTATTTATTTATTTTAAGATTTTATTTATTTGATAGAGAGAGGGAGAGAAAGCAAGAGAGAGGGGAGGCTCAGAGGGAGAAGCAGACTCCCTGCTAAGCAGGGAGCCCGATGTGGGGCTTGATCCGAGGACCCTGGGATCATAACCTGAACTCAAAGCAGATGCTTAACTACCTGAGCTACCCAGGTGCCCCTAAAACGAAACAATTTAGATTTGGAGCAAATGCTCCAAACTTTCTACATTCGCATTTTCCCTTCTGCATATTCATCACCTCAAGTGTCTCCTAATTCCATCTCTGCCTACATGACATCATACCATGTTGTGAGTATTTTCCTCAGAACTTTGGTGAATTCTGCTAACGTGAATGGCAACCAAATGATAATTATCTTGAAGGTAAATGGCCCTCTCTGCTTTGCTTTGTCGGGGGATGGATACGAAATGCAGGCTTTGCAGATACTCCTGCCTGAATTCCAGCATCTGAACAACTGCTTGCTGTTCTTGTTACACACACCAGAATTAGCTTACTAGCTCTTTCCGTACGTTCGGTTTTGAATTAAATGTGGGTATACATTTGAAAACTGCGCACTATATGTAAGCAGTACACACCTATTTTACATCTTGAACATCGTGTGCAAGCTGTGGGAACATCTGCTCTTTGCAAATTTGGTCAAATCCAGCTGTACTTCCTTCTACAAATGTGTCCTGTGACATGTAAAGGTTGTATTTCAATTTTAATTTCTCTCGCTCTCACTCTCGCTCACTCTAGCACAGTATTGTGTGATTTCACACAAGCCCTGTATCTAAACTCTTTTATAGTTCATCTCTCAATGGAAAATTAAAAGCTTGCCAATTAATAAAATGAGGAAGACATAAAATTAACTTCAAATGCCTCTGCCTCACTTTTCTATAGCTTTCCTGAGTCAGCAGAAAACCATCTCTTGAGACAGTTTACTACCAGAGCACCTTGCTAAGTGTAACACCATCTGAACTAAGAGAAAGCAATGGCGTAACTAACTACCTGACTCACTCTTTATTGGGTCAGCCAGGCATCTTTTCCTCAGGAGAAAGGCACCTAACTGCACAGACTGTGTCGTACATTCTCAGGTGGTGGGAGGATCTCTGAAGGTATAGAAACTAAGGTGCTGAGAATGTGCTCTAACTGCAAACATCTGACCAAAAACATCATACATAAAAACGAACACTCTGAGTGGATTCTATATGCAACTCCTCAGTTTAATCATGAGTCAGTAACTGCTGCTGGAAGATCTAGAGCTGCCTGTCCATTTCCATATACATGCTTCCAATTAGCATATAGCCTTGGCCATGGAGCTAGTCTTTGCTGCTGGCCTCATGTAAAATACTGAAAAACTGCTTCAGCTTACGGGGAAGGAACCGGCCTTCGAGTAAAGGCCCCTCTGTGTTCCTGGCTTCCCACCTTATCTGTTTGCTTGTCTAGCCTCTGCACCTGGATCACGGGCCCACCTCTAGAGACTCTTCTGTGGATTTCGGCTCCCCAGTTGGTTCATTCCCTTCCCTCAATACATGTCTCCTGCAATGCTAATACACACACAGTCAGAACTGTGACTCTCTTCTCATTCTTGGGAGATTCAAAACCCATGTTTGCTGGACTCTTGTCCTTTCCCGTCTTTGCCAGCTTCCTGCCTGGCCTTCTTCGTTTAGACTCAGTCCTGCTCTGGACACATCCCATGACAGGCTACTCCACTTGGACTGAACATCCTGAGGTCTCTCTGGTTCCTGCCCTCACACAGCAACCTGAATGGCCCTGGACTCCGACTGGCTGCTTGTTCTGAGACTCCTCAGATACACTCGTTTTCCCCACCTGTCAAAATGGGAGTAATAATATTATCTGCACCACAAATAACTGGGCCACAAGGAGGCACAGATCTAGCAGATCCCTCAGTCTAAGCCACAGAACTATTCCATGGCAGGTTCAAAATTCAAGCCAGGTTTATAAGACTTGAAACTTACACTCTTTTCAAAAATACGATGCTATCTCCCTTTCAAATCTTTAGTTTCTTCCTTAAAAACAGCAAAAATCATCTCCTCACAGCAGTGCTCATAAAATTTAAAACCAAGTGATTAACTAAAGTACTTGAGTTCTAATAACAAGGAAATGATATCCTTGGTTATCCACAACTGTTGAGCTAACAAGTTAGTTAGAACTAGAAATCCCGGGGCACCTGGGTGGCTCAGTTGGTTGAGCATCATCAGCCTTCGGCTCAGGTCATGATCCCAGGGTCCTGGGATCAAGCCCTACATTGGGCTCCCAGCTCTGTGGGGGAGCCTGTTTCTCCCTCTTTCTGCTGCTTGTGCTCTCTCTCCCAAAAAAAGTTTAAAAAAAAAAAAAACAAGAAAAGAACTAGAAATCCTCTCAGATGTTTAAACCTCTACTTGTGCCAACCTCCAAGTGAATGACCTGAATTCTTAGCCTTTACACTATATTTTCAAAATAACATTAGCCACAGTTAATATTCTTGTATAAAAGATATCAGGCAGACTTGCCAATCAGGTTGGGGAAGGAGAAAGCAGTAGCAAAGATGGGCATCAGCGGATGAAAGGAAGTTCCAAAGGCAACAGAGTTCAGCAGTTGAGAGCAGAGGTGCAAGACTATTCAAGACAGAGACGTCCTGTGGCCAAGCAGAGGGCAAGAAGGGGAGGAGAGCGACCCACATTATTTACTCTGTGTGAAACTAAGTCCAGTTAAAGGCACTCAGACCTAAGCATGGAGCAAATATTGGAAAATGTCTACCCAGACATCCATGGATAATTCCATCACCAAGCCATATACTACCACATGGCATTCAGACTGAAGTGTTTAGGGGCTCAATTTCACCACAGCTAAGTTGTCGGCCTGCCTCTGAATGCAGGCACAGTGGGCTGGGTGCTGGAGGTGTTTTCCGCTTATGAACTGGAAAGAACGGGAGGGAATATTTACTATGAAATGCACAGGAGAACTGTACCCTGTACAAAATGTACATGTAAATGAAAACAGTCAGGAGTCTGGTTTAGATGACCGGCACATCTGTGATAGAGGAAAAGGATTTCCCGATTAGAACACCTCATGCTTAGGGCGCCTGGGTGGCTCAGTTGGTTAAGTGACTGCCTTCAGCTCAGGTCATGATCCCCGAGACCCGGGATCGAGTCCCACATCGGGATCCCTGCTCTGCGGGAAGCCTGCTTCTCCCTCTCTCACTCCCCCTGCTTGTGTTCCCTCTCTGGCTGTGTTTCTCTCTGTCAAATAAATAAAATCTTTGAAAAAAAAAAAAAAAGAACACCTCATGCTTAGCATAAAAACTAAAACATCAAACACAGAAATATTCTCCATCTCGAGAAAGTAAATAAAAACAATCTACCGCACGTAGGAGCAATTTTCGTTTCCTCTAAAGCGGCCAATGCACTGTGAGCTATCTTTTCGGTTACCTTGGTCACAGCTTTTGGGGAAAATGTAACTGCATCCAGCACAGTGATGAGGTCGCCCGGGTGGAGGCGATCAAAATACTTCGTGCAGACATCATAGGCTCCGAGCCACTCTGGGGAGGACGTGGGGACTTGTTTAATGAGGTGAGGGTCTCCAGTCCAGAACAACTTCTGTAACCAGATGGTGTACAGAGAGCTTGGGGAAAGCATCCGTCCACCCTTGGCAGGGATTTTGGGAACAAGTTTGGAAATAGATAAGATATTTTGACTTGAAAGAACTGGCTCCAGTGCTTCCAGAGGATTCATGTTTTCATCTGTCAGCTTTTTGTAATTAAGACCTAATGGGAAGAAAAGAAAAAAAAGAGAGAGAGAGAAGGTTCATTCCAAGAGCTTTCACACACATCCACAGCCCTTTGCTGGAGCAAAAAATTCATCAGCCAGTTTATGGCAGACAGTCTGTCCCTCACAGTCAGAAGAGCTGAGCTCCAGGCCCGGCGGGCAGGGTCATGGGCCGTGCAGGCCTCGAGGGGCCGCTGGGGACAACGGTGCCCCTCCGCTGCTGCAGGCCTGCAGGCCACCTGCGTTTTCTTCCACCAGCGCACACTCAGCTCACTTCATTCTACTCACCTGCTGTCCATCGGGCCTCCTACCCACTGCCCCAGGCCCGGGCGCCCAACATGTCTACCGAAGGCCCGAGCGCCCAAGGGCCTGAAAGGAGGGGGGTGGATCTTACTCCTTTTCCTCTGCATCTGGGCCAGTTTCAAATTTGGTTACTCGGTAAACCACTGATAAACTGAAGTAAATTCTCACAACTGTTACAAGTATCAAATGAATATAGATTTCAAAGCTGTAAGTTTTGTAAGTTATACAGCACCTCAAAGACTGGAGGGTGTCAATGTGTTTAATTTCTTAGTGATGAGCATAAGGAGACACCGATACCTTCTAAAGATTTCCACAAGGTATCAAAGGCTCAAAGGCACTTATTTTAAGGGTTCCAGACACACTTTAAACTTAAAGGCGCCAGCGAGTGAAATTCTGCCACAATGCCAAGTGTAAAGTGTCTCAGTCTTGTCCTTTACATGAGGTTAAAATATAGCCCCTGGGGGTAGGGAATAAACCTCTATAGGATTAGTCAAAAATTCTGGATTTTAGCACCAGGCCTTCTCTAAGTAACTGTGTGGCTTCCAATAGGTTTCTTATGGTTTCTTTGCTATTTAATTCCTTCCACAGTAAGTAAAGGAGCCGGAAAGATAGTAACAAAAGTCATTAGCATCAAATCCTGTGGTTTCAGATCGATGCCAGCCACAACACACAAACATGACTGTGTACAAAAAAATTAAGCCCTAGATTTAATTTAAAGAAGGAGTTCAAGGAGGGAAATGATCATCTTACCTGAAGCAACCACCTTAAATTTCTTCAGCAGTCGAATGTGGGTTTCTGGTTTAATGACGTATTTCCCAAAATCCGCACAGCCACAGCTTTCCAGGAGCGAGAAATAATATAGCAACCTTTCGTGATCAAAGCCACCAATCGTGGGGTAAATATACTTGACCATGCGCTTATGAAAGCCTTCTGGATCAGTCTTCAGAGTCTCAAAGAGATGAAGGACTTGGGCTCGATTGTCGATTTGTACTGTGGACAAACTGAAATTAGAGACAAAGAAATTGTGTTAGGATGTGGTCCATTTATTAAACAACATGTTCTTTTTTTTTTAATATCGAGGAGAAAGGTTGCTTCTTACAAAGACCCTTCTTTGTGCGAATCAAATTCAGTAAACTACCAGGATGCAGGCACTTTACATAAAGAGAAAGAGACATGTTAGATGCCTACCATAACACAATCTTCATGTTATCTCATGTGGGTCACGGCGACCCTGGGAAGTCGGCCTGACTTCACATTTTTTCAGACGGGAGAGTCCCCCCAGGGCATACCAGCCAGGAAATGAACCCAGACTTGCCGACCTCCATGATGCACTGCTTATTCATGTCACATAAGAAGTACTTAAAATCTGAGCTTCATTACAGAAAGGTAAACAACCTTCCTATTTCAGGAATTGAAGAAACGGTGAGGGGAAGAAACAGCTCCATCACTGACACATGTAAGTTTTACATCCAAGAGCCCTGAATTGTTATTCCATAGACCCAAATTTGACAGATTTCAAACAGATTAAAATAGGAAAGAACAGATTGAATTAATGAATGCCATTTGGACAAAACACCCATCTTGATCTTTTCAACCTGACTTTGATGTCTTTATACTGTAATAAAATTTTTTTTTAAAAAGGTCACTTATGTTTAAACTACTGAAAACGATTTTAAGGAGTTTTATTTGGTTGATTAGTTTTTATCTGGGAGGAAGACTTAGTTTTAGTCTCAGCTGCACCCTGGCTAGAACCTACTGCCTCCAGTCCAGTGTAACCCCCACGGCCCGTGCAGAGTAAGTTTCCAGCTCTCATTTTCACAGTCCTCCAGGCAGCCCTCAGCACTCCCAGAACACCCAGTTTCTAGGGCTCTAGGCAGTGACAACCAAGATCTGTGGGGGCAGTCAGTGAGACTTCTGGCAGTATCAAAGTGAGATTGCTTACAGTTGAAAAGCAACTCCTCAAGAATATGGTACCCTATTTATTGGAACTCCCATTTTTAGAAAATGCCAAGATATTTTTTGGTTTATGGAGATAAAGTTAGTAAAAATTACATTGTAAAGTTTTTTCCAGTGCGTGATAGTACTTGGGGTAATAGCAGCAATCCACAAAGTGAACACATCAAGTAATTTTTTTAAATGCTTTTTAAAATTAGCACTTCAAGAGAAATCCCGTTTTTCTGCTAAGACACAATTCGAACATCTATAAAAATATCCCTATCTATAAAAATGTCCCTGCTCTATAAAAATTTCCCTGGCTGCCTCCTCTGAGCACCCTTCTACTCTAGTCCTCATAACATGCTTTAGCTTTTCATTACCTTGTTATGTCTCCTTTCCTAGACTATAGATCACTTGATGGCAAAGATGACCGTACCATCTTCCTTATCTTTAAGTTGCTCAGTTCCAAGCACCAGTGTGTGGTAAAAAGGAAACATTCAATGTGTGTCTTATAAATGCCAAACACATGGGAGTATGAACAAAAACTTAAGTGTCCTCTATGGAGCAGGCACTGTGCCCAGCACTGGGGAGGGCAGGGCATAAAGGTTCACAACACAGAGCTCTCATCAAGTGGTTTGAAAATCTAGTTGAGCTATCATACTTACAGTTCAACAACAATGCAAGATGATGCTTGGACATCATCTTGTCCAAGATGGACAAAGGCCACACAAGCATATTCCCATTAAGAGTAGGATCAATAAAACTAAATTCAGAGGTGGCTGTCAATGTTAACAGAAGGCTTAGTGAAGGAAATACCTGAGTTTGTCACTGTAAAAAGGAATGAAACGAAAATAATATCATAGAGGTATCAAGACAAGAAAGCACAAGGCCCGTGCAACAAACATGGAGTATAAAGAATGGCTGGTCAGAAAATATTCTTGATACTATCACTCTTCAAAGTATGCAATGTCATCTCTGAAAGATACTACACACAGGGGTATATGAAAGTGATTCACAGAATGTGTTATGTTTCTGCATAATTTGCAAATGAAGTCTGAAAAAGTAAATAAGGAACCATGTAACCCTATTAAGATGGTTTGTACTAACAAAGATGTGCAGGCAGAACGGCATGCCTCATAGAAGAGGGAGAATAACATGTGCACTTATGATGCTGATTACTATGCAAGGCAAGCTAAATCTAAGTAATTAGCAACCTCCTGGGAAACTGCCATCAGAGAGATGAAGCGGCTCGCCTGGGACCAAGGGTCCACATCTGTGTGGACGCAGAGTGCGTTCTGCTCAGCTTCTCACAAAGCAGCCGTCGACTGACAAAGGTCAGAGCTGGCCCTCCCAACCATCTCAAAAACAGGATTTCCTTCTGTAACAGACATTAGTTCTCTTTTCCAGCAGCATTACTCTCAAAGAGTTCTCCTGTCATACTTCGTTCTTAACATCCCGATAAAACAGAATACTCAAGGTAGTCTCATCTCCAAAATGGACAGTGACTAAACCATCCCAGATTGAGTTCAGTGGTGTTTGGCTTCATTCGGAATATAGTATCTCTCAATCAGCATTACCTCCTCCCTGGCCCACCCACTTATTCCTCTATGCCTACAGTTCAGTTTGCCCGATATACAATTTTGCCTAATTATCTTGTCAAGACAGATACTGGAATACCTTTACTGACACATGATAAATACCAAAACCTCCCTCTAAAGTGAATTACAATGTGCTAAGATCTTTTACAGATGCCAGTAATCAATAACCTATTTTAATAGTTTCCATTGTAAGAAGCCGTTATCTTCCCTTTGGAATAAGAAAGGAAATCTCTGCTTAGAAAACAATTCCGAAGAACCCGTATTCACGAGAGTAGGAAGAAATACCATGAAACCACTATGGACTTTTCACTAATCAAACTAATGAGTCCCCTTAAAAACTGGTTAAGTGCTTCTTCTGGAGCCAAGTTTAAGCTATAAAGCAGCTTATACAATATAGTGCATATTTAACTTTCAGAGATTAAGCACAGGAAGAAAGTAGCATTGGTTGTACCCAATGCACAAGGAACGAATTATGAGCACTAATCCCTTGATTAGTGTTCTGTAATGGCTTCAAGTTGTCAGTCACCCAAAAATGTGACTCAAGAACAGCATGTATTGAAAGAACTTATATTTGTATGGGAAAACAAATTTATTTAAACACCTTTTTCTTAACTCAGTCTGAGAGTGATTGGTAACAGTTCCGTTATCTGAAAGAGGAATACTGAGGAGAGCAGGAGGAGGAGGAAGAAGGACAGTGGGATACGAGGAGAGAGAGGGTGACTGAGAAACATGGAGAGAAATGGATGAGGGCGGGGCTTCACAGAATCCTAACGTAGCAACTAACAGGCATTCCCCCCAAAGACTAACACTACAAGTTTAAAGACATGTGGGTCCAAATTAATGACCCAAATCCTGGGTAAACAGGGTTCCCCCAGAGATGCCTGTGGACAGAGACAATTCTATCCTCTAAGTTTCCCAGTGACCTGAGAGAAACAGTCCAAGGTGTTCACCACACAAATGCTTCAGAATGAATGCCGGGTGGCTGACCTGACCCGCCATGCTGCCTGACCGCTGAACGAGCGACTGGAAGAGAAAATGAGGTCAAAACAATCAGGGCATGTTTCAGTTTTGCCACCATTTTGGCCAAGTGTCTTTGCAAACGGAAAAGTGGAGTTTAACTTTCCAAGTTCCCTTACACCATTGATGGGAGGACCAACAATGAGTATCTCTATTTCTTGTCAGACCAATATTCGGTGACATCCTCAACAGAACGTTTTACCTCTACTTAAGTTTTTTGTTTTGTTTTGTATTGTTTTGTATAGGTAGAGGTAGAGAGACAGACAGAGAGACAAAGAGACGAGGGACAGAGGAAGAAAAAGGGAGAATCTTAAGCAGGCTCCATGCCCAGTACTGGGCCCAACGTGGGGCTCAATCTCACCACCTGAGATCATGACCTGAGCTGAAGCCAAGAGTCGGATGCTGAACCAACTGAGCACCACTCTTGCTGGAAAGTTTTATATGAACTGAGTATGGTGGGGCAAGCCATGAGGACAGGCTTCGTCTCCTCTATAGTGACAAACCTGACCCCTCAAATTCTGAATGGTTTATATAGTCTCATGTTATAACCTAGCAAAAAATATTTCTAAAAACACCGGGGCACAGAAATAGTAAGAGGCTCCACGGTTGAGCCCTTAGGCATTAAGTGTCTCATCATCTCACTTCTCACAAAGCAGATGCCTTTTAATTAATGTCAATGTTGACTCGAGAAATAACTGTTCAGAAATCAGACGTGCAAAGTTAGACTAACAGTGCCCACAGGATGGGTTCAGCACATACGATCTGCTTCCAGAAGAGACAACAATAGCTAAATTTTTTTTGAGCATCTACTACATGCCAGGTATTTTGTATAAATCTCTTAAATCCCATAGCAGTTTTGCCAAATGGAATAAGAACACACATTTTGCAGATGAGAAAACCTGGGCATGCGTAGAGGGATGCCTACCAATGACATGTTAGCGGGAAGCCAAAGAGCCAGAGTCTGAACCCAAAAGTGCAGGCTTCAAAGCCTGAGCATTTTCTACAAGATGGAAATAAGCCAAAATGCATTTTCTTTCTTTTCTCTTCTTTTCTTTTCTTTTTTTTTTTTTTTTAAGATTTTATGTATTTAGGCGGCGCCTGGGTGGCTCAGTTGTTTAAGCGACTGCCTTCGGCTCAGGTCATGATCCCGGAGACCTGGGATCGAGCCCCGCATCGGGCTCCCTGCTCGGCGGGAAGCCTGCTTCTCCCTCTCTCACTCCCCCTGCTTGTGTTCCCTCTCTGGCTGTGTTTCTCTCTGTCAAATAAATAAATAAAATCTTTAAAAAAAAAAAGATTTTATGTATTTATACGACAGAAAAGATTTTATGTATTTATACGACAGCACCCGGGTGACTAAAAGGTGGCTGGCTATCAGAATGAGTAAAAAGGACAGGGTGCATGGCCTTCAGCTCTGTTAATTAAGAAGGAGGAAATGGGGGTGCGTGGGTGGCTCAGTGGGTTAAAGCCTCTGCCTTCAGCTCAGGTCATGATCTCAGGGTCCTGAGACTGAGGCCTGCATCAGGCTCTCTGCTCAGCAGGGAGCCTGCTTCCTCCCCTCTCTCTGCCTGCCTCTCTGCCTTGTGATCTCTCTCTCTTAAAAAAAAAAAAAGGAGGAGGAGGAAACGGGAGCGCCCGGGGGCTCAGTTAGTTGAGAGACTGCCTTTGGCTCAGGCCATGATCCTGTAGTCTCAGGATCAAGTCCCGTGTTAAGCTCCCTGCTCAGCAGGGAGTCTGCTTCTCCCTCTGACCTTCCCCCCTGTCATGCTCCCGTACTCTCTGTCTCTCTCTCAAATAAATAAAATATTAAAAAAAAGAAAAGAGAGAGAGAGAAAAGGGGGAAGTGGAGGGCGTCACAAGGATGAAGAAAGGAAGTAGTTCTGGCCCCTCTCTAGTTCTCCTGTGCTCACAGCACCATATGTTCCAGCTTCGGTGGTCTTCCTGTAGCTGTTGAAAAATACCAGGACCTTCCCAGCCCCAGAATCTTCTGCCGAGACTGCTATCTGTTCCTTGTTCATTTCCTTTATGGGCTTTACCATGACTATCAATATATGTTTGGGCTATTTTTTTAAATTTTTTAAATTTTTTCATTAACATATAATGTATTATTTGTTTCAGGGATACAGGTCTCTGAATCGTCAGTCTTACACAATTCACAGCACTTACCATAGCACATACCCTCCTCCCCAATGCCCATCACCCAGCCACCCTATCCTTCCCTCCCCTACCCTCCAGCAACCCTCAGTTTGTTTCCTGAGATTAAGAGTCTCTTATGGTTTTTCTCCCTCCCTGGTCCCATCTTGTTTCATTTTTTCTTCCCTTCCCTCCATAACCCCTCCTACCCTGCCTCTCAAATTCCTCATCTCAGAAGAGATCATATGATAATTATCTTTCTCTGACTGACTTATTTCACTCAGCCTAATACCCTCCAGTTCCATTCACGTCATTGCAAATGGCAGGATTTCATTCTTTTGATGGCTGCATAGTATTCCATTGTATATCTACACACACCACATCTTCTTTATCCATTCACCTGTTGAGGGACATCTAGGCTCTTTCCATTGTTTGGCTATTGTGGACATGGCTGTTATAAACACTCCAGTGCATGTGTGTTTGGGCCATTTTTAAGTGTGTGTGTGTGTGTGTGTGTGTGTGTGTGTGTGTTTCTCTGGGGGGGGGAGTCTCCCCTATTAGAATATAAGCTCTCTGAGAGTAATGATGTGTCTTAGGCAGCACTTAAACCTAAATTTAGAATAGGAAGACACTATAAAAATAGTAACATTTAATGAATGAACAAGCAAGGTCCTATTCAATCACCTAGAAGCAGCCTCTGGTTTTCCAAAAATAATCTTGTGTCCAAAACTGAAAGACACTCATGGAGTCAGCAGAGTGGACAAGAACAGTAACCGGAATAATGCACCAGTACTACTGAGCCACCAGCCATGTACCTGCCGCGGATCTTCTCTCATCTTTATGACCTTACAAGGTAAACATAATGGTCAGATAACAGAAAACAGTGACTCAAGAGAAAGAGACACGCTCACGGCTCCATAGTTGGGGTTATAGGCAGCAGATCTAGACCCTGAAATGTGCCCTGACTCCAAATCCCACGCCCTCATGCTAAGCCAAGCGGACACTGGAAGCTAACGCCCTAAGAACCACCAAAGCGCCCGAACAGCCCGGAAGGGAGGCTGGTTGCTCAGGTTGCAGGGAGCGCCACCTCCGCCCCGGACGAGCCCCAGGACAAGAGGAGGCCGCATGAGCCAGCGCAGGACGGGAGGGACGCCAGGCACAAGGGCCCACCCAACACCCGGACAGGCAACACGACCAAGAAGAAAAAAAAAGGAGGACAGATAAGGGGGCAGAGGAGCCCAGAACTGAAGTGTGGGTGTTGACAACAATTATCTCCTTCACATGGCAGTCAAAGTGCCGTTCATGAAGCACCGATCGTGTGAAAGCAACACAGGTTTGCTACTTTACAGTGAAGTCGTTAATTCTTCCTACACCTTGGAGTTAAGGAAAATGAGTTTCAGAGAATTGAATTAGCTAGACAGAGGCGGCGGCTGTGACCTAGCTGTCCGGATGTGAAGGCCTGCACTTTGCCCCATACGCGGCCTCGCTCGAGGCCGTCCACGCCTTCCCGCACGTCTGCTGAGGCAGAGAACATCCCCGACTTCAACCAGCAGAAAAGAGCATGTAAAAATGTGGGGAAATCCATGTGGCAGGGAAAATGGCTTTTTAAAGGGATAGGAAAACAAAATCTTAAGAAAAAGGCCGTTATTTTTCTTATAAGCCTGATCCATTACCTTCCCGTAGGCATCGCCTGCACGAGGGAGCGCTGGGCATCTCTACTGTATTAACAAGGCTGCCTTCAAACACCTATGTGCCGAGTCTGAATAAATAGGAAGGCAAATTCCATCTTTTTTTTTTTTTTTAAAGATTTTTAGTTATTTGACACTGAGAAACACAGCTAGAGAGGGAACACAAGCAGGGGGAGTGAGAGAGGGAGAAGCAGGCTTCCCGCCGAGCAGGGAACCTGATGTGGGGCTCGATCCCGGGTCTCCAGGATCATGACCTGAGCCGAAGGCAGTCTCCCAACCAACTGAGCCACCCAGGTGCCCCCAAACTCCATCTTTTAAGTGAAGAACGAGAGCGTTCAATGCCACTTCTAAGTCAATATCAGGTGTTCTGTCACTCACAAGTAATGATGCCAGGAGGTAATGATTTCCTGCTTCTGTAATTGCTGCGTCTGCATAATCACATTGCTCTCAGGGGTAATGATATGCTGTGAACGGTCCTGCACGTTCCTAGATGGCCCGATAATTCATAATATACCCAGAGACCAATGGAGCATCCTGCTTGGACAGATATGACAGCCTTTTATGTAACATTCAATGAAAGGAAAAAAACATTTAATAAAAGGCCAAGGTATTTTTTTAAATGCCATTATGCATAAGAAATGTTTATTTGAACATATTACTATGCTTCAAAAATGGTAAAGTCGGTGCAACATTTCTTAATGATAACACTATCAATCACCCACGTAGCAATTTCATAAATTTAAAGTATAGATGCAACATTTTAAAGATTTAATAAAAATTAAAAATGCTGTATTACAAGCAAGTCTTGACTGTTCGGCAGGATTTGGTCCCATGCAGTACTCCCTCCCTTTCCTTAAACTCTTTCTTCCCACAGCTTCCCTAGCACCAAGATGCCCCATCATTCATCCTACATCTCGGCTGTGCTCTCCTGTCCCTTTTGCTGGCAGCCCTTCACCTGCCATTAATTGTGGAAGGTCCTCAAGGTGTGTCTTACGTCTCTCTCCTTCCTCATTCCATATCCTTTCCCAAGGCATACCCACAACATAGCTTATTTATCATCTACATGTACCTAACTCCCAAGTTAGTGTTTCCGGCTCCTCCTTCTCTTTTGAATTCCTGAGCAGTGCGCTCCACCTTCTGCATGCCCTTTCCCCTTGGGCATTTCAATGTGTGTAACTTTCCCCAATTCCTTGCCTTTTCCTCACACTCCCCTCAAAATGTCTTGTCCATAACTAGGGCTACCTATCTCACCAACGGATGTCACCACCCAACAGACAGACCCAGTAAGATCCTGGGGCTGATCTTGACCCTTCCCCTCTCTTGGAATTTGTCCCTAGTTGGTCCTTATCGATCCACGCATTTAGTACTAACCACTTCACCTTCTAGATATCTCTGAAAGCCATTCTCATCTCTCCCTCTAGACTTTCAAATCCCTACTCCAAGTTAGGGTCACCTGTCACAGTCTATCATTCTAATGGCTCTCTAACCATTATATGCTTGCACTGCTCTCCCTAAAATTTTTTCTCAACTTGAAAGCCAAAATGATTTTATCAAAATGTAGACCTGATCCTATTACCTCCCTCTCTTTTACAAAATCCTTCAAGAGTTTTCCTATGACTCAAGTGATAGGCCTACAGTCTTGGCCATGTCCCACCTTCTAGGCTTCTCCACAGTGCCATCTCACACTGTGCTCCTGACCCTCTGGAACCTCAATCACACTGTCCACCTGTCAGGCCCTCACATGCATCATGCTACTCCCCGTCAGAAGGCTTTAGCACTTAACTATTTTGTCTCCCTAGAAAATGGTTTCCTTCTCATTGCCCTGTACATAATTATGATGCAACATTTAGATCTCAGCTCTAGCATTATTTCTTCAGAAAAGTCTTCCCTAAACAAGTCCCCTATGTGGGCTCTCTTCTGAGGTACTACTTACAGTTTTAATTTCACATTTGTTTGTCATTTTTCAATGACCATCTGTCTCCCGCACTACATTACAGATTCCAAGGTAACTGGGATGCCTGTTTTCGCTCACTATTATAACCCAAGTGTCTAACACCACTCCTTGTACGTAGCAGATTCTCAATTTAAAAAAAAACCTACGTCTGAATAAATGCATGATATTAATGTAACTCAGGACTATTATTACTGAAAGGCAAAAAATGATAGACTTTTGTTGGAATACTGAAATGTATATAGCATATAGAAATGTATATAGTATATAGAAATGTATAAAGACAGAAAGTCCAGATATTGGTCTACTATAGCTCAAAAGGAAAGGTGACATTGTACTTTACGACTTCAAGGTCCTTCTAAAATGGAATCTGCAAAAACAGACATGGAAATAAACATACATAGGAATCATGCTGCTTACCCACTGTCGGTGAACAGGAACTCCAAATGGGTCATAAGGACTTCCCAACGGGAGACACTGTAACGCTGTGCCAGAGAAAGAGCGATGTTGTAGACGTTCTCCTCAAGTGTTCTTCGAGAATGCCCATCAGCCACAGGGAAGGGAGAGAAGAGAAACACATTACCTTAATCAGCAAAGAAAATGTTCATTGGGACTCTCTTCAGCTGAGAGGGGTGCAGTCGGCACAATCCTTAATAAGACATTTCAGTTATTCAGGAGAAGTACTTCTAAGGAATTCTAATGCTCCGTTTCCACTGTGCTGCACCACAACTGACCGAGGAGGTTCTCATCCGAGGAGGATTCTGTGCCCCTGCGGACATCGGACAGTGTCTGATTATCATGGCGGGAGAGGAGGAAGCGAGGGCTACCGGCATCGGGTGAGTGGAGGACAGGGATGTGGCTAACCTCCTACAGTGCCCAGAACAGCTCTCCCACAGGGCGTTATCCAGTCCAAAATGCTGGTCTAGACACCAGAGCCTATCATCAAAAAACAGTGTAAGGAAACATATCCCTGCCCCGCAGCTATGTGTCTGAGAAAGCAGAGTTGGCCACTCAACAAATGTTTATGCTTTCTAGTGCTGGGTGTTGCACCAGCTGCTGGGGACATAATGACGAACAAGGTATTTCTGGAGGAATTCACACGGTGGCCCTGGTGGAGGATGCGAGATGGGAACCAACAATGAAACACAAGGCAGGCAGCGCCACCAGCAAGGGCGTCACTTAGGGACAGCACAGATGAGCCAGTGACCGCCAATCTGAGCTCAGGTCTGGAGGATAAACAAGCCAAAGAGCCGTGAGGTAGTTCTGAGATGGAAGGCGGAGGGGAGGGCGGCCAACGGGCCTGCACCTTACCCTTTAGCAGCGGAAGACTATCCCCTCCGAATATACCAAGAATCCCGGGCCAGGCTGCCCACATTAAAGCCATTCTGGAAAGACTATTACAGGACCCCTATATCTCCAAGCAGAACACATTCTTGGTTGGAGAACTGACAGACAAAACCACAGGCAGAGAAATGAAATCTCTGTCCTTTTTAAGTAATACTGCTAAGACTGCATACACCCTAGCCAAGAAAACCGGGACATTTACTTATATGTTTGATTAGCCAGGAGTTGGGAAACATTTTCTGTAAACAGCAAGTTAATAAGTCTTTCAGGCTTTGCTGCCATACATACAGTCTCTGTAGCAAATTCTTATTTTTTTACTCTTGTTTTTCCACAAACCTTTAAAAATGTAAAAACCAATCTTTGCTCGTGGTCTATAAAAAGGATGCTCAAGGGGGGAATAAGTCCGTCATGGCAAGAATTACTAGGGCGTCGTCAATTACAAATTTCTTCAAGTATTTATGGAGTACCTATACGTCTCCCCATGATGGCATGAGAAATCCTCGAGGATAGCAACCATTAGCCACTCATGCATTCCTTTGGGGGAGTCTGCGACGCGCCCTGACAACACGAACGTGCTCACCAATACGGAGAGCGTTACCACCTGATACAGGTGGGAAGAAACCAAGCTATGTTGTGCCCTCTTCAAGGTTACCCTGACTAACCATGGCCAACCTATCATGTAAGAGACCCAGGCAGCGAAGGACAGATACACTGCACTTCCAGAACATGTGCCACAGACACAGACACACAATTAGTGCAAACATGAGGAATGGCTGCATTGCATACAACTACAGGTAGAGCTGCAGAACAGGGGGAAGCAGGCGCCTCACTGACCCTCGTATGTAACAGACCAGGCTCCCGTCTCTAATGAGAACTGCTAGCTCGGAAATGCCATGGGCCTTCAGACATTTTAAAACAAGCCATTCAAAGGCTGTTGCATATTTTTCTAAGTAACAGACTGTGGGGAAGATTCTATTATATGTTTGTCAAAAGCAGGTCTTTGTCCTTTAAGACATACTTCAAATACCATACACTAGCCGGATATTTAAAAAAGAAAATCAAGGACAATAACCCTAACAAAATGTAGGAGATGATGTTAAGATGTGGCTTACCTTGTAACCTTCACTTTACATAATAATCCTCTTCTAAGATACAAGGCACCATGGCACCAAGGATTACCAAATGCCTGGAGGAAAAGCCCACTGGACTTGGCGATGGGCAGCCGAGGCTCACCACCCTGGCTGTGTGACCCTCAAGAACTCTTTAAGCTGATTCTCAGATTCCTCTTCCAAAAGTGAGGAGATTGGATTAAATGGCCTCTCTGGTCACTTTCCAATTAGACATTAAATGACTCTATGAAATTATAAATCTCCAGGAGAATGGAGGGGCAAAGGAAAAGCGATTCCGTACTTCTCTTAATTAACTAAATCCTGTGACAGACTGTTCCATCTTTTCTTTGATATCTCTCTTCCCTGCCTTATTCGAAAGAGAACTTGGGGTGTCTTCTGGTAGGGAAGAAGCTGGGGCTAATATAAACTTATTTCAGAGTGCCAAGTGACAACTTGGCCACTTTTTTTTTTTTTAAGATTTTATTTATTTGACAGAGAGAAACACAGCCAGAGAGGGAACAGAAGCAGGGGGAGTGAGAGAGGGAGAAGCAGGCCTCCCGCCGAGCAGGGAGTCCGATGTGGGACTCGATCCCGGGTGTCTGGGATCATGACCTGAGCCGAAGGCAGTTGCTTAACCAACTGAGCAACCCAGGTGCCCCTACTTTGCCACTTTCTTAAAGATTTAAATAATAATAGTGAAAAAACAACATATTATCACTTCCATAAGCAGGGCTATCTTTGTTATTTTAAAGTGTTGTATGAAGAGAGAAGAAAAACCATTAAATATCGGCACAATTTAACCTTAGTTTCGATGCCTGGAAGGTTCAAGTGAACCGCATGCCAGTGCTTTCCGAGAATACAACCAGGTGGCATGGCGGCCACAAGGCAGTGAAGATGGGATGGCTTGGTTATGTGAGAAGTCAAGGTCAATATCCCAGTGATGATCCTACCAGCCATGGAAACTTGGGCCAGGTACTCAACACTCCGAAGTCTCATGTTCTTCAGGTATAAAATGGGGGTGACATTTTATGTCATAGGGTTATCTTTGAGGAGTAAACAATATTTATAATATAGCTTACAGAGCACCTAACACAGCTCCTTGCGTATGGTAAGCACTCCACAAAGTGTGGTGTTAAAAACAAAACAACTCTACTTAATGACCATTGTGAGTGAACACACTTCCCCCCCTTTTTTTAATTTGTTTTCTTACCCCCCAACATACTTTTTTTTTTTTACTTTCTGACAGGTAAGTAATTCTCATTTGATCTAAACTAAAAAATGAAGACCAGTATTAAAACCAAGAGACATTCCATACCCACAAAGAAAAATGAGAGAGAAAGAGTGGGAGAGAGAGAGAGAGGTCGAGGAAGGGGAAAAGGAAGGGGAGAGAATCTCAAGCAGACTCTCTACTGAGTGTGGAGCCCAAAGCCGGGCTCTCCCTCATGACCCTGAGATCATTACCTGAGCCAAAATAGAGTCGGATGCTTAACCGACTGAGCCACCCAGGCGCCCCTCTTTTCCATTTTAAATCCATCCCTTTAAGAGACAAAGGTGTCGCCTACTCTGCTAAACCGAGGATAGTCTCCCTTTTGTACTGGTCATCTGCAGTGAAGCGCTGCACGTCCACACCCTTCCGGAGGTCCTGAAGGATCTGAGCCTGCGTGAAATCCAGGAGACGGTCGTTGTAGTAGTGCAGCTGCTTGGTCAGTGACACCAGGTCCTCCGGCCAGGCTTCATGTCCGTACTGGGTCACATGCCTGGTGACCATCTTGATCAGCTCTTTGGGATCAGCCTGTAACAAACAAAAACAGAACAAAGTAACAGCAAGAAGACCATGTCTCCTGGGCAATGTTTGGCTCTTCCCCTGTGGCTGCTTACTCAAGGCTCACAACCACCCTGAGCAATCAATGGCTGACGTGGTACATTTTCAGACCACAAAGACAAGATACGGAACGGAGCCTGGAAGGAGGTTTCTGGACTCCTGCTCTGTTCTTCCTTAAAAATATCCAGCCAGTTAAAAAATAATATCCACTTGCTTTTTCAACTACCATCATCCTACATTAGACTGATTATTTGTAATTCACCCCGGAAGTAATTTTTGTCATCATTGCCCCCGAATAAAGTTTCTTCAGACCAGCTAAGTGTTCTCAATAACAAAGCAGTTCCAATAACGCCACTATAAACACCTAGACAGTTAAGTAGAAGAGTGTTTTCTCCAGGGGTAAGTTAGGAAAAAACCCATCCCTGTTCCTGAAATCATAAAAACTTCTAATTGCATAAGGGAGCACCCAACCAATTTTTACTCTGCTGAATTTGGGGCTCAATGGGATATTGTTCTATAATTCTTAACAGTTTCTCTAGCAACAATAAAATATTTCAAATAGAGCAAAACGCAGAACCTAGCAGTTAACAGGAAAGAAAGGTAAGTGATTAACTGGCCACATTTATTTACATTAAAGTTGGTCTGGGTGTCAACGAAGCAATAGCAGCTCAGCCGTGATTCTGGAATATTTAACAGGGAGCTTGACACTTGAACAACAGTGACTCAATCACTCCCATTTCCTGGGAAGACATGGTTTATATTTTAATATAAGCGAATTAGGGAAAAACCTCCAGAATCTACCTTTGGTTCTCAGAAACACACTTAATTATAGTGAGTTGTCAGCATTTCCAATGTGTAAGCCATTATTCAGAGGCTCACAGAAGATTTGTCAATGTCGAGTCTATGTTACCAAACCTAGCCTGACACTTCTCTCTTGATCCTATTAGGGAACAATCTGGGAGTGCCGATAAAAAACAATTAAAGAAATCTTCTTGGGTTCCAGGAGGTGGATTTGAGGAAAAAGTTTTTTCCCTATTGCTATGCAAACACTCAGTCCTACTGCAAAACCACAGATTACGAGTATCCCAAGTCAAAAGACCTGGGATCGAAAGCTGCCTCTGCAGAGTAAGGTACAAGGCCATCTTTCATTCGTTCAAATATTTCTTGTGCATCTATTTTGTGCCAAGCGATGTATTAAGATGTGACCCTCTCCTCCAGGAATGCAGTCTATCTGGAGACACAGTTAAGCAGCTGTAAATGGTGTGACACAGGTGAGCACGGGGTGCTACGGGAACACAGGCAAACGGGATGTGGGCCGGTCTCTGGGGCATCTTGGAAGAGTGAATGCCCAGACTAACTACTCGGGCATCAGCAGTTAAAAATGCCAGCAAAAACCAGTGAGACCAATTCCAGTAAAGGACAATAGGTGCTAAGGCCTATGTCGCTAAGACCTGACAGAAAGATGGCAAGAAAGAAGCAAATCTACCTGCCATTAGAAGAGATGTGGAAACCCGCCGCATATGGATGGTATTTCCGGCCACGGATTCAGGCAAAGGGGACCCCACGCCTCAGTTCCCAGTGCCGCCTCTGCAGCTGATACTCACCTCCACCCCCTTTCTGCTTACTGACTAAAGGGCAGCACCCTGAGTGACACACCATGGGCCCAGCCAGGCTGGAAGTGATGTTATATGGGGCCCCCGCTCCAGGGCCGGCCAGCCCGTCTACACCAGCTCTGTCCCCAGCTGGGCACATGGTTGCCTGTTTCCTCACCCCTCATCTGGTTGGCTCATTTCTGCCTAGTGGTAGAGAGAGTGAGAGGATGAGGTAAGCTATCCCCTATAGTCACTCTGACCCTGTGGTTTCCGACGGAAGTCCTCAGTCCGTAGCTGCCCCAGGCACTGGGAAGGAGAGGCTAAACCCATGCAGCCTATCTCTGCAGGGGGGACTCCGAGCCCCTCTCTACCAGGCTGTTGCCTCCCACCCCTGCTCATGAAGCCCACAACCTCCATTCTCTCAAGGTTTTCCCATAGGTTTTCTTCATATTCAGGTTTTACCTTTTGCTTTTTGTCATCTCAGGGATTTGGTACCTGTTTGGGGAGAATGGCCTACACACTCTTCACTTGACCTCAATTGTAACACCTTCTCATTTCTATTCTCTTGGTGTGCTGATATAATTTATGGAAAAGTCCCAAGACCCAGTAGAGGGCAGAGCTCCAAAATGGTAGCATAGAGCGATAATGAGCCTAATTACTACTAACATTCATGTGGGCTTTTCTTTATCCCACAGAAAGTTTCCAGTCTCCACATACAACCTTCATCTTCATATATTTTGCCAATGAAGAAAATGACACGGCATAGTGAAATCAGAATGGACGCACACAGGTACTAGGTGGATAGCCTTGTGCTAAGTTAACAATCACAAACTCAATTGTCTCATCGACAAAATGGCAGTAAAACGCAGCCTGTATGGTTGCGTGAAGCCCAAGAGACAATATATGTAAAATAAACAAACAAGGCCTGGCATGAAGCAGGTATTCTGAAAATGAAAGCAATTGTGGGATTTACTCAAAGGCACTCACTTTAATTGTACCTCCACTACACAATTTATTTTACATTGCTTTTTCTCAAAAATACTAAGTTATAGCTTATTAAATTATGACGGAGACCATGTACACTTAATCAATTTGTCTTTTCCAGAGCACAGTACAGTCTCTTGTACAAACCAGGTGTGGGGTAAAAGGGAAGCCCGGCGAACAGCAGTGGTGGCTTTTAGGTCAGTAGCACTGTCTATTTCAGTTCCTTCACTCAGTTGGGATGCAATTTGGAGCAAGTTATTTCCTGTCTCCTCACCCACAGGAGTCAATACCTCCTTGTGCTTTGTTATGGGGTACAAGGAAAGCAAAGGATGCTAAAGTACTCTTGTCTCCATCATTCTAAGAAAGTAAACTGGACCCAGAGCTTGCATTCAAGGAATTAAAAAGTAGTGACAGATAAAGACAGACATAGAAGCAACCCCCAGAAGGCTTCTGATTTTAAGCATCATTACAGGCTCTCAGACCAAGAGTGATGTGAACGCCACAGAGGGAGTCAAGCGAGAGGTCCTCTCTCCTGACTCCAGGAGCTCAGTTTCTTCAGATGTAAAACAAAGGAACATCACCAGACGATCCCCTTTTTAAAGCTAAAATCCTATGAATGTATAGGAATTCAATCATGAAAATAAAATAAATCCTTGGAAAATTCCTCCAGGTGTCTAACTGGGGAAGTTCCACATTTTTTTCTCATGTATGCCTCACTAAATCTTCAGAGCAGATCTTAGCTCAAAGTACAACCGTAGACTAATGAATTAAAGCCAATCTATTCCTACAGCTCAAACAACTTTAATCTCTTTTCCTTTACTAAGTAGAAATTATCTAGCCCCTCCGTATTTTTTATTTCATATTCTCTATACAACAAACGTGCTCACTTTACTAAGAAATATTTAAGAACAAATACCTAATACTTCAGTCTTTGGTGTGGAGACAGGCATAGTACCAAACATACGTGAAGTGAATCTCATCTAATACTAACAATTCTGTGGGACCAGACTCTACTGGTATCATTTGTTTTAGAGACACAAAAGGAGGTGAGACACTTGACTGAGGCCACTGGGTTAAGCAGCAGGGTGGTCTGTGACTCCCAAACACAATGCCTCCCCTCAAAACCATCCTTTCATACTTGGTCAACAAGGAAGGGGTAGCTCTTGAGATTATAAGGATCCTTTTTTTAAAATTAAAAAAAAAAAAAAGATTTTTATTTGAGAGAGAGTGAGAGAGAGCACAAGCGGAGGGGGAGGCAGACGGAGAGGGAGAAGCAGACTCCTCACTGAGAAGGGAACCTGATGCGGAGAATGATCCCAGGACCCTGAGTTCATGACCTGAGCCAAAGGCAGACACTTAAGAGACTGAGCCACCCAGGCGCCCCCTGAAATTATAAGGATCTTGACAAGCTCAGTATATGCAGAGCTCCTACCAAATGTGACTAAGACTGGGAATTAGGGTCCTTTTACAAATGATCAGCTCTCACTGATCAATTTAATGCTGTCATTCTATATTACATCTAGATTGGTGCTTTTTTTTTTTTACACACATGTACATTCTCCCTTTCATCACTTTTATACATATATATATATATATGCAAGTGTAAATACAAATGACCATAGAGGACATATAATGATAGGTATCCAACTAATTATCTGATTCAAACTGTATCTGCAAGTCTTTCATTTTTTCTTCTCTAATGACAACAGAGAGAGTTTAGAATACCATTTATGTTCAACCACTTGACATAAATATACCCGGTTTTAAAATTCTGTCCTAATAATGATGGTGGCTAGGAGCAGGTGATTAATTCTTTGATGATAGGTTTCCAAGTATCTTCAAATTTATGGATCATCAAATATTTGTTAAATGTACAGAAAGGTTTTTAAAACTTCAATTTATTGTGTAAAATACAATATAATGAGAGGGGACAACTCTCAAAGACTTCTAAGAAAAAGGAAAATCAGTTATGGGTAAAAAGCACAGGAACGAGCATCAGATACCCTGATTACTGGTTCTTCTCCCTGAGCTTTGGGTTTTCCATTATTAAAAGCCATTTCTTCTTTATAGAATCTTCATAAAGATTAAATGAGGCTAGATGGATTAGCATGTTGTAAGTTTCTAGCCCTCTATGCAAATTATCCTTCTACCATTATCATTGCTACCTCCAGCTCTTCCTCAAGGAAATTTACGGGCTGTGATTACTTTCAATATTCAAGTTTTAATAACAGTTCTTCCGCTGAGCTTATAATTTCTCTGAAAATAGTCCAAAGCATTCCCCCTACTCACCCTAATGCTTCATTTCACTCATTCATTCAGGCCCCAAGTGTATCTCATTCAAGTGTCTAAGCACTTGGATATGAATGTTATTTGACCCTCATACCAACCCAGTGATGTGCATGCGAGACTATGGTTCCCGATTCAGGGGTGCCAGTCTGCCCTCCATGCAGCCTCGGCTGTGGTCTGGTAGAGAGGAAGTGAGTTCAACCCCTCACCTCTCACCTACTGCCCTGTCCACGACATCAGGCCCTTTCTCCCTACACTCCTGACAGGCCTCCATCAATGTTCTACATCCAAACTCACATCTGAAATCGCTGCTTCTGTGTGGATAGGGTATATTCAAAGCTCTCTTTTCCCAATGAAGCTCAATGCCATGATCCAAGTGTATGAAAGTTTTTGAAGGGCTTCACAGGTAGCTTTGAAATCTCCCATAGTTAGTATTCAAAGTGATAGTGCAAAACATCACACACTGTAAAAACTAACAACATAAAAAGGTATCAAAAATTTAAACAGAAAGTGTGAAGAATTAAATTCTTCTAATTTTTCCCCAGAATTTGGCAATGCAGTTCTTCAGGGGGTGAATAAAATATAATTTCTTCAAAGAATATGGTCAAGTCCCTGTAAAAATAAAATATGCCTAAATGTTCCTGACTACAGAATGCTCGATGACTTAATCTACTGCTTACTAGTAGCGGTAATAAATCCATTCCGGTTTAATAGTCTCCATTTCTTGGTAATATTGGTTGGGAAGAAGTTTTAAACAGGTGGTGTGCTTCCCCTCTAGGGTTGTTATTTGCTTGAGATAATTTTCTACTTCGTATTTTCAATTAGTGGCTTAAAAAAACACATTTTAGAAATAGTCTACCATAAAATTTTGAATTTCATCCCCTGCTGGGTTTGCTTCTCTAGCATATAAAACTAAAGGACATGTTTCCATTTTTAACTGATTTTATCTTCTGAAACTTCTTAAAAAGGGTGCTAGAAAAGATCATACTTTGAGATGCATTTACAATAATTATAAAGGTAAAGTATAAATGAAAACAAATCAGTCACTAACAATGTGCATATTCACATTTGCGTAAAACACTGTTACATACATATGTATATTCATAAACTATTTCCGGAAGGAACCAAAAGGGAAACACTGACTGTTTGCTGTCTACCATTTTCATCATTTGACTTTTGTGACCATGTGTGTATTATTTCTTAAATATAAAAACAAGTGGACAGATACGAGGAGAGAGAATTCTCTCTGGCTGACCGTCTGTCAATCATCATCCCCTGTCACTAAAAAGAAAAGTTGAGGCCAGGGGCGCCTGGGTGGCTCAGTTGGTTAAGTGACTGCCTGCAGCTCAGGTCATAATCCTGGAGACCCGGGATCGAGCCCCACATTGGGCTTCCTGCTCGGCAGGAAGCCCGCTTCTCCCTCTCTCAGTCCATCTGCTTGTGTTCCCTCTCTAGCTGTGTTTCTCTCTATCAAATAAATAAATAAAATATAAAAAAAAGAAAAAAAGAAGTTGAGGCCAGGTGGGCTCCTCCAGAAATAAGCGAGGAAAGCTCCAGGACATGTGCTACCTGGCTGGCTGGCTGGCTGGGGCGGGGGGGCAGGCCCAGGAAGCGCAGGGCTTCCCATCAGAATATACAGGACTTTTGTTAGAAACAACCCCACAGATTCTATCAGTACTTTCATTCAAACCTAGCAATCTACTTAAGTTATCCTCCCACAGCCCAGAACTACAGGGGGTAGGAGGAGAGAATGGAAGGGCTGAAAATAGAAACAAGGTTAAATGACAACTGAGTGAAAGCTAGCTTCGCTGAGTGCTATTATGTGTAGGCAACAAATTGAAACCAGTTTTATTTCAATTCCTATGATGATTCATCGAGGGTTTGTTATATTTAATTCCAAACTCAGCAGTGCTGTTTTATGCAAAGGAAGATGCCGAAAAGAGTTGAATAATGAGCCATTAGGCAGTCAGTGGACCACTCCTACATACTTACAACATCCAGGTCTGGTGCCCATACCTGCGTCCCATAAATCTAAGTGAACTGGAGCTCCCAAAACCCAGCTCTGAAGACTGTCCCAACCTATGGCAGCTGAAATGGTTCCTGAAGTTATTCACATGCCAGTCAACAGCCACTGAGGAACTACAGCAGGTGAGGTCCTGGGGATTCAGAGAGAGATGGCGTCCCTGCCCTCAAATAACATTCCACATGGAGAGGGGACAGCCGTGCCTCACTCACAGGACACGAGACAGTGAGACACGGAAGAGCCCCGTGTCTGCTCGGGAGCAGAGAAGGTTCCACGCAGGAGGCTCTTTTGAGCTCAGACTTAGATGTTGAGAGTGGGAAGAAGACGGAGGCACTTCAAGTGGGAAAATTACATCTGCACGGGCACAGAGGTGTGAAAAGGAATGTTAACTTAAGAGAGAGATAATTCTAAAGAGCTAAAACATGAACTTCAAAAAGAGCTGGTGTGAAGCTCACGGCTGGCGGGGCAGGGGGCGCCAGGCAATTCACCAAGGGTGCTCCCTATCACAGGAAGGAGCTGCGATTCTCCCGGTCGCCGCCCTGGAACGCCCCCCTGGGGATGCCTCATGAGGCCTGCATGCCAGAAACACTCAGGTCCGAGCCAAAAGCAAGCAGAGCGGGGATGCAGAAGCTCTGCGTGATAGGATGTCACCTCCTACCAGAGCAACCTGGAGGGAGCCACTGGATTTCTCAGGGTCTTCTCTCCTCCCAAATGGTGTTGCTCAAAGGACCAAGTGGCAGAATAAATGCGAGGGGTATTTTAGGAGAGCTAATGCCTTTTCGGGGTTAGACTGATCTTCCTACTGTCCACAGACAATTCCCACACGCAAGTCCCTAAGTTCACCTTTGTTGCAACCCAACCCCTCCCCCAACACACACACACACACACACACACACACACACACACTTCAATCATTTCACATGTCCTACAGAATTACTCATTAGTTTTCAATAATCTACCCAGGGAACATTTACTTACTCCCTTTTATTATCCAGGTCCTGCTCTAGGCATTGGGAAAACCAACAATTACCACACGACACTGGCCTCAAATAGCTCATTATCTAGTGAGATGAGAAGTATTTAAATCCCAAACAAGACAGTGTTTAAGAGCTATGACTGAGGGAAGTATAGGGCAAGACGATGCCTACAGACTTGAAGAGTCCCAGACAAAGCCTGGGAGCCTGGCGGGACAGTGGCGGGCAGCAGGAAGCCTGCCCGGGTGAGGTTACACTTGAACTGAGGAGCTAAGCAAAGAAATGCTGCAGGCAAATATTACAGGCAAAGAGTACATGTTTGAAGATACGGAAAGAGAATGCACAGGACATCTGAGAAATTTAAGTGGCATGGTACGGCGGGAGCAAAGGAAGATGAAGTTGGGAGAAACAGGCAGAGGCCAGACCGTGGGGGACGTGCAGACCTCGCTGGGACAACAGGAAACCATGGAGGGACTTGAGGCAGAAGGCAGAATGACCAGGTCTCCACCTCAGAAAGGCCATTCTGACAGATGTTTAGGAAAAGATACAAAATTAACAAAAATGAAGACAGGGTGGGGTTACCAAGCTGTCACAGTGGTTTAGGTGAAGGAACCATGAAGACTGAATTAACTAGAGGACACAGGGTAGAGAGGAGAAAACAACTGGAGAGGTATTTACACATCTATTAACTCCCGATTAACAGGTTTATCTGCAAGAATTTCAGAAACTCTTTGTATCTTGATGTTAAAAAAAAAATCATAGATACTTTCTAATTCTTCAGATGACCTTTCAGACCACCAATGAACCCAGTGCTTTCCACAGGGTAGCCAAGAAATCCCCAGAGAATGATGGGTTCCTGAGCCAGTGCTGAATGTCTGAACACTAGTGGGGGGCACAGGTGTGCTTCCGTCTGGAGCAGCTGAGAAGCTAGAAATCACGTTTCGAGGCATCACCTCGGCCACACCTGGCCACATGTACTTTACTGGCTTCTGTTCCCACTAGGATCTAATGCAACTTCCTGAAGCAATGACCCCCAACAGCAGCTGCTTCCTACAATTGGGCCCAAAAGGAGAAGGGGAGCAGGTGTTAGGAAGCATGCCATGGAGAGGTGGGCAGTCTAACAACCAAGAATTGGAGGC
The DNA here is from genome assembly GCA_004023965.1 of Spilogale gracilis. Lineage (NCBI taxonomy): Eukaryota > Metazoa > Chordata > Mammalia > Carnivora > Mephitidae > Spilogale > Spilogale gracilis. The sequence goes on along the minus strand of PITA01014077.1, from coordinate 7,684 downwards.
CCAGGGCTGGGGCAAGACAGAAGAGACATGGGACCTCTTCAAAGGAAAAGATAGTTTGATAGGGAAACGGTGACAGGAACAAGGCCAAGAGTTGAAGGGCAGCAATAGCTGGGCGACACAGGCTGGAAGGAAGAAACAGGAATTGGAATTAAGGGCAAAAAGGGGCAGGAATCAAGTCTTACTATTCTTACCACGATGCCAAGCTCTAGGTCCTTCACATGAGGCACTCGATATACAAAATACAGGACCTGGAAACAGAATGCTCACACTTCTACTAAGTGAAAAGAACCGCTGGGAACACAGAAAAAAACCAAGATGGAAGCACTTTTACTTCTAACCCCTAGTTTTCAATGTTCTAGTTTGTCTCTTCCCATACTTTAGTTGTGGAAATGTTAAATGGGGTTCCTTATGGAGCGAGTACAGCACCTGAAGAAGGAAATGGATTTTCAGATATACAAGTTGGGATGGAATTTAATGGTTTTCTCCTAAGTTACCTCTCTCACAAACAGTATATGATTTGGGACTTTTAACTTTTGGTACAAAATAATTTACTATAGGGGAACACAGGAAAAACATATGCTGTACTAGAAGTTTCCTTCAAGAGGACTACCTTTTTAAAATTTTTAAATTTTTTCAGTGTTCTAAGATTCACTGTTTATGCCCCACACTCAGTGCTCCATGCAATACGTGCCCTCAGTACCCACCACCAGGCTCACCCGTCCCCCCAACCCCCTCCCTTCCAAGACTCTCAGCTTGTTTCTGAGAAAGAAGACTACTTTAATTAAGGTTGTAAGAAATGAAACTGAAGATGGGGCCACAATGTGATTCTGCAGTAAGTTCTCTGGCCCTTCAAGGATGGACGTGTGGTCTGGGCCGCATGGGTGTGCAGTGCCCTTCCGGCCAGCCCCTCCCATCCCCACGTACACAACCATCTTCTACCCAACGATAGGAAGTGAGGCTTCAGGCAGCCACACCTGCCTTTTCGTCTTAAGGTTCAGAGTCCGTGGCACACACGAGGTGCCCAGCTGACTGGCCTTTCAATCGCCCATATGCACGGAAAGTGGAGCACAGCGCTAGGCACACAGTGTGATCGTAACACAGACCACCTACGTGGGAACAAAACGAGGCGGATCTCAGCCCCACAGAACCCACTTAGAAATCTCAGTCGAGTACATTCTGAGGACATGACTGACTTGTGTTTATAGCAAGAATAGCACTTTTAGTCAAAGTAAAGCTTCATTGTGTTTCAACTTATTTGAAGTTCTGGAGTAAACGGTTACTTGGGTCCACACACAGTACTAACGACGGGGTACTCAGAAGGAGACTCCAGCAAACCTGCTGTGAACATTCCATTAAGTCCTCTGTTCCAGAAGGAAATCGACCACATTTCCACCTATATGACTACTTCTTTCTCTCAATTTAGAGCACAGAAGGCCAATTTCTTATTTCACATAAAAATATACCTGAGATATAGAAACAGAACAAAGGAAAATTACTAGAGCATGGAATAAAATAATTATACAAAGCAATAGTAGCTATCAAAACCAAAAAAACATAAATTCAGAATCTCGAAAATAACGAATATCCTTTATTAACTGGATAAAAGAAGAAAACATTCTTTTCTTGGCCAAATGTCCTCATGATCAAACTATGCCAGAGGACAATCCACGTCTAGAAACAGGAAGCCCTTGGGAGATTACCCTGTGTTGTAAACAGCTTCCCCACCCCCCCCCCACCACCTTTACTCTCTTTAACGAAAAACTGACAAAGGAAAACCACAGATTTTTGCTACAAATGGAATGTTTTCATGTACTTAGCTATGTTTTGGGTGGCTGAGACAGCTAGAACTTCTATTCACACTTAGATTGTGAAATTACTTCTTTATAGTGTGCTTTGAAGTCAGGGGAGAAAGAATCCTGCCTCAATGCAATTGGAACCTTTTATTTGTACACACAGTGGATCGGAAAGTATGATCTACTTGCTTATCTACTTTTAAAGTGGCAATTCTCTTAAAATACTCCAGTACGAAAAAAATAGACATTTTCCCAAGACTGACCCTTAAAACTGGTATATACAGGTAAGCCTGGAAGACTTTGATTTTCTAGTGGCCTCTGTCACACCTCTGTGTCCACAAAAGGTGGCACGTGCAACCTGAGGCCACCCTTAGACGCTGTGGCTCAGAAATCAACAATAAAGTTATATCAAAGTTGTCCAGAGATTGGCGGCAAGTGGGCACTCCACGTTTCAACATTTCATCTGTCCAGCTACTACTACCATATTTCTGGCTTTAAAATCAATCAAAGTACAGAGCTGCTCAAAGACCTACAGTGCCTACTTCCCTAAACTGGAGCCATCTTCGTTTCGGGCAATGAGTTAAAAAAACAGTTCTCCATTTCTCCTCTCCTACAACTTTAACCTGCCCTAAGAACTTCGCAAAATAATATATATGACAGCAAAGTTGCAGGAAGAATCGGCATTCAAAATACACCCTGGAAACTACCTGTGAGTGATGCCGGGAAAAGCAAGGGCCGTCAGTCATCGGGGAGAGCGTTCTGGATACAAAGCACATCAGTCCCTCCAAAGAGGTAAGCACGTCTTTAAATGATTTTAGAGAAGCTTTAGCTCTCCTTGTTAGTGGAGTGGAAACCATGAGGACTCACCCTGTACAGAGGATGGCACCTGTCCTGGAAACACGGAGCCAGGCGGGCATAGATCTGGAGGCTACAGTAATAGGCTGCCAACTGGAGAGACAGAGCAGAGCGGGCCTGCTTCTCAAAGCACTTGTTGGCATCTATCACCTAGAAAGGAACACGACAGAACAAACTCCACTATAAGGAAATTAAGGAAATCATCATGAACTGTTATATTTCTAGTCATCACTGGAGAATTCTGGTTCAAAGTTTCCACCGCACGATCGCAAGCTCACCTTTAAGAGGACCATGTTAAAATTCAGAAGACACTGTAAAGGCAGATCCCATGCATGTAAAAGAAGATTCTGAAATGAAGACTTTAGCTAAAATTGTAACATTTGCCCTCTGAATACTGACACCAAAGTCCTTCCAGCACATGAGAACAATCAGAAGGAGGTGAAACTTATAATGAGCAACATACTGGTCAAAAATCTGCAGTGTAGGTTTTTTATTTACTCATGAGGTCCTCTCGGGAAGGGAAAACTTACCTGTGGTAAGGCAAGGAGATAAGCAAGAGCCAAGGTCATGTCATTTGGTAAAGCTTCACTTGCCAGCTGCAAGAGGACTGAAGGCAGGAAAAAAAAAAATGCATCATTTTACTTGAGGATCTATATGACTTTCATAGTTACTTACTAAGTGCCGTGTTTTTAGTCCTATATGATTTCAACAGATAATTAGCTTCAGGGACTCTTTAACACCTTTCACAAATGTCTATGAACAGCCCCCAAATACAGATCACAGGAAACTATGTTATTAAATAGTAACTTTGCCTTAACTCAAGTTGTGCTATTTGTTATGTTTTTAAACAGGAGAAAATTCTGTTAGTGCAGATACAAAGTCTAATGGCAAAGAGATCAGTGAGGATGGTTTCTTATAGCTGATCTTTTGGTTTTAAAGACCCAGGCCATGCTACAAAATTATATGCATCGATGACAGCTTAACATGGAAAATAAGCATGTAGGCACGAAAGATCAAAGCAACAAAACTGCTGTGAGTGCAAATTTAGAATCAGTCTTTTGATTACCACAATGAAGATGGTTTTGTTCCTTCTAAGAACAACCCTCTCCATCACACTCCACAAAGAAACCCTTGCCTTGATTATATCTTAAAATATATCCCAACTATTAACAACTTTTCCACATTTTTTATATAATCAACAACCCATCAATGTCATGGCTCTAATACAAGAGAGCACACTGCCGACAAAATCTGATATACAGTTTGCATTAATAAGGAAATATTCCATTCATGTAGGGTCTTAGTGATAAATACCAGGTAGTCGTATGTAATCGCAATGTAAATCCTTTATTTTTAAAGAGCACAGACTCTCATGATCTGCACTAATGAAGGAGAACAGTATGTGAATAATCCAAAGTAAGTGATATTTGACTTTGGAAATACACCATAAAATTTTTTTCCAGAAGATTTACCTTCCTAATTGTGTCTTACTTGAACCGAAATATAAGTCATTTATATAATCTGGGCTTAGCTGGCAGTCTGGGCAATGAGATTGTGGTGGGGGGTTAAGGAACCACCTGCAAGTGTCAAAATCTGACTGAGAACTCAAAATCCCCCGTGATGACTCCTGGGGGGAAAAACTGAGCTTTCTCCACTGTACCTTACAGAGAAAATATTGGCTCTTTCAATACTCATATCCTCTAATTTCTCCAAACCTTATGAACCAAGTTGGACCACCAGTCAGCCTCAGGACTTCCAAGGAATTGTACTATATCAGAGAGGTTCTCTAATCAAAAACTACTCATTTCAAGGTCCATCTGCAAATTCATCCCTTCATTCCATATCAGCGAGAACCTTCTCTGAACAGACATAGCACTAATAAGAATCAGAGTCTGCCCTTGGGATAAACACACTAGAACAAGAGAAAGTCTCCAAATAAATAAAAATTACAATGCAAAGGGCCTAAATCAAATCTTGTATAAATAATTATGAGAGCAAAGAAGTGTGTTCTAGAACACTATCAAAACTAAAGGATGAAGAGGTTCGCTATATATTCTAGACACCAGAAGATGACACTTGTCAGTTCAATCTACAGAACACTCTGGAAGGTATGAGAAAGATTTACTTAGTGCGTAGAAATTGCATACTGGGGGTACCTGGGTGACTTAGTTGTTAAGATTCTGCCTTCGACTCAGGTCATGATCTCCAGGTCCTGGGATCGAGCCCCAAATTGGGCTCCCTGCTCAGTGGGGAGTCTGCTTCTCCCTCTCCCCCGTGCTTGGGCTCTCTCTCTCTCCTTCTCTCGCTGTCTCTCATTCAAATAAATAAAATCTTTTTTTAAAAAAGAAAGAAACTGCATACTGTACAAACACACATATACAAAACCCCCGAGCTGTCACTTGACCTCTAGCTGCCTTACATGTATCCCACCATTCAATACCTGCCCAACAGTCCTCCAGGACCCATATTTTAGAGGAAAAAAAAAAAAAGTCCAATAGTATCACATACTAATAATTCTTTCCTGTTAATTTTCTTTCTTACATAGTTTCTTATAAAGTGACTTACAATTACAATCTCACCTAGTTTTTTTTTCCACCCCCATTCTGTTTCCAGATACTTCCCTTCTTTATGCACAAAGGAAGCCAATTTTCACATAAGTGTGTGTGAATCCACTCAACAATAGCTCTGTCTCCTCAAAGTTCAGGAGCCTTTACTTTGGGTGTGTGGCTTTGGTCTAGCTACTGAAGGACCATGACTTTTAGAGTTGCGGTTGGGGCCAATCTGAGGCCTACTGGGAATATCAGTCCCATTACTGATTCTCTTCCAGTCAGATCTAGTTTTTTTTAATCATATAATTGACTTAATCTCTCACTCCATTTAACATGCATTTGTCTGAATCCCAAAACCAAAGCACCCTCAATATATGAAAATACTTCAGAGGATACTCCAATGAATATGCTACAGACTCTGAACAAAATCCCAAAATAAAAACAACCCAACAACAAAGTAAAACAAAGAAAAAGAACAGTGATGACATACTTAAAATAAATGCATAGTCCCCAGGAAATATCTCTGAAGGGGAAGATTCTCCTCTGAAATACCTAAATTCCAGTAGGCTTATTTTTTAAATAGTTATATTATTTCAGTAGGCTTATTTTTTAAATAGTTATATTATTTCATGGAAACAATTGACAAAATGATCTCTAGCATTTCCTGAATCTCTGAATATTTCTTGACTACAAAGCTTAATATAGCAGGAAAGAGAAAATAGCTATTTTTTCTGAGCTCAAAGTATGACAAAAATCACCCTGAGACAGAAGTCTAAAGAATCATCACTTTTACTTTTACCAAGCAATAAATGTTTGCTCTAAGTGAATAATATCCACATAGATTTATTTCCTACATAAAATGAATTTGTTTGTTTATTTATTTATTTATTTATTTATTTATTTATTTATTTATTTTTATGGCGCCTTGACATTTGGGGGGTCTTGCTAAACCTGGGAAGATTACCCTTCCAGTCAGACAATTCCTCAAACTTGCCCACCTTTGATATGCAAACCAACCAATCCAGAGTTAATACTCTGAGCCCCCTTTTCTCATTGACTTTTACATTCTTTTACATTCTTCTGCCCTAATCACCCCAGGGCTATGTTCCTGAGAAATAAAAACTCTCTAGCCCGGAGTCTTACAAAATTATTCACACCAACTATTTTAGGCTTTCTCAAGGGTTAACTACAGTCCCTCCCCTACAAACTCCCATGGAAAGCACAATAAAAGTTCTTGCCCCTGCTTTCTCCTGAATTCTCTGCCTTTGACTCTGGGCTGACCCAAGTGCTTCCCCCGGGGGGCCGTGTGGCCTGCCATGCTTCGTATTTCTAGGGATGTGTGAATATAAACTTCTTCCTTCACGACAAATATTTCCACTTCTGGATGTCTTGCCGCACCTAAACACAACCAAAACTCCCAGGTACATTTTAGAACAACTAAAATAACACCTATCAAGTATAAAATGTGGCAGAATAACACAGGGAGAAGGAAACCATCTTCAGAAAGAAAAAGTTCCAGCAACAAAACTGAGACCCACCATTTCCTGCATGATTTTGTTGTGTTCCAGAATTCAGAATGCTTCAGACTTTCAGAAGTTATACTATAAGTTTATCACATATTATATGATATCTTTAGCCGGTCTGGGAGCACCCAATAATCAAAGACATTAATATTTCTGCTGTAAAACATTTGAATGCTCACACTAAAAGAGATAAAGCAAAGATTTAAATAACCTCATGTCAGCCTAGTTCATGTTTTGATGCCAAACAAGTTACAAAAAGTCCTTTTGGTTTTCAAAGCATTTTAGATTTCAGATGGATCCGAGCCTTAATTTCCCTCACATGTAAACTAGGATTAAATGAAGTGCAGGTCATCTCTTTAGCATATAGAAAGCACCTAGAAAGTTCCTCCCCCCACCTGTATAAACTACAGACTTGAGGAAACAAATCATTTTTTTCATTTAGGACACTTTTTGACTTCCCCCCCAAATGACAGATAATCGGTTCTTCTATTAGTAACTGCCATGGCGGGAACAGGGGTGATAACTTCCATTTATATAAATCATAGTTATTAATGAATCAGCTGCTGCACTTCGGCATGTAGACTGACTGCAGCAGGAAGATAACAGCCGACTTACACGGTCACACCTGATTAGCTGATGTGCTTCTGGGACCACCCTGGTCCTTATTCAGCTGCTTCTCACGGAGCACTCAACACTTACTTCAACTAGTCATTCCCTGGAGGAAGGTAGCTGTTTTCCTCAATCAACAAAGGGGATGCAGAATCAGAGAAAGTCCTTTTCCACTGATCCTGTGCCAACACATAAGCAGATCACACCAGTCTCGGGGAAGAAAATGTCCCCTGGAGAGCTCTCTGTTCTAACAAACTCAACAATCCTCTCGTTTCCATTTTCATTCAGGGTACACCCAAGTACGGGGCACTGCCATGTGGTCCCTCCTCAGCTTCAGGGTACCAGGGCTCCCCAG
>PITA01014076.1:0-54913 GCA_004023965.1 Spilogale gracilis | reverse complement strand
CCATTTTTTGATGTGTTCATCTTCTTTTTGGGTGTTGAGTTTGAGTAGTTCTTTATAGATCTTGGATACCAGCCCTTTGTCTGTATTGTCATTTGCAAATATCTTCTCCCATTCTGTGGGTTGCCTCTTTGTTTTGTTGATTGTTTCCTTTGCTGTACAGAAGCTTTTTATTTTGATGAAGTCCCAGAAGTTCATTTTCGCTTTTGTCTCCTTTACTAGGGAGGGAAACGAAACAACAGAGACTTTGGACACAAAAACAAACTGAGGGACTTGGAGGGAGGGGGGTGGAGGGATGGGAGAGACCTGGTGGTGGGTACTGGGGACACCTAAAGCGTGGAGCACTGGGTGTGGGGAATGGGGAATGAATCTTGGAACACTGGAAAAAAAAATTTTAGTAACAATAAAAAATAAATAAATAAATAAATAAATAAATAAAATAGTGTTGATAAATGAATATAGAGATTGATTAATTGAAGATGAACAAATGAGAAAATCTGGAAAACGTTCCAACCTCTCTCTATTTAGTGTCTTCCACGTTTGACAGTAGGAGCCTTTAAATCAATGTCTATATAGCCCAGTGAATGGCAGAGATTAGACAGTGAATCTTTATATGTTGAACTATTATGACATTTCTTTTAAGTCACTCAGATGATCTTCTTAGGCCTTCTTATTCTAAATGCATGGATTATACAGGGTAACAGTGATCTAGAAACTCCAGAAAAGTAGTCATGAGCCATAACAATACTAAAAGGCATCTGGGGTTTGAACTCATGACACTGAGATCAAGACCTGAGAGGAAATCAAGAGTCTGATGCTCAGCTGACTGAGCCACCCAGCCACCTTTTTTTTTAAATCACTCTCTGTAATCAAGAGTTTTCTGGTTTCATTGAAGGCATCATTATCCACTTCTGCTATTTTTCTCAATCACTAAAGGAAAGAGATTTTTTTTAATCTTCCCCAAAGGGATCTAGCATCAGTATTTTTATATTTCTATCCAGTTATATGTGTGAGATAAAGTTAAAGGTAAAGTTTTGGAATATCCTAAGGCTTAGTCTTTTCTATCTACATTTGCTTCATCAGTGATCTACGCAGTCTCATGGCATTGTTCTCAGTTATACATTGAGGAAATTTCTGAACTTAAATATATAGTGCAGATTTCTCATCTAATCTCCAAAATTGAATATTCAACTGTCTTCCTAACATATTTATTTGAATGTCTAATAGATGTCTCAATTTCCACATCTCCAAAGATGCAAACCAGGTCTTTACCTTCCTGATGCCCAAGGCTGCTGCATTTGTAGCATTTTCTATTTAACCTAATGGCAAATCTATTCTTTCAGTAGCTCAAGCCAATAACTTTGGAATCATCTTTTGATTCCTCTCATATCCTTTAATCAGTTGATCAAAAAATCCCATGACTCTTCAAACAGAATTCTACCACTTCTCACTACCTCCCCTGTAAGATCCTTAGTCCTAGTAATCATCATTAATAACCTTTACTGCAGAAATAACCTCTTAAGTAGTCTTCCTGATTCTACCCTTGGCCCTACCTACAGCCACTTTTTAATACCCAGGCAGAGATACCTTTTTGGAAAATAAGCCAGATCATGTTATTCCATTGTCTAAGAACCTATGATGGTTTCCTATCTCATTCAAAGTCAACTAATGAATCACTGAGCACTTCATTAAAAACAAATGATGTACTGTATGGCTAACATAACATAATAATAATAAAAAAAAAACCACAAAGTCAAAGTCCTTAAAAACTTATGTTCTATATAATCTGGTTCTTTGTTATGTCTCTAGAGTACTTTCCCTTCACTTCACCTACTCTTCCCTCTAACACATTTGCCCCTCTTTAATTCTGATAAAACACTTAGAAGGCTCCTATCCTAGGGTCACTGCCTTAGCTGTTCTCTGCTGGAATGCTCTACACCAGACACACATACTATTATCCTTCCCACCAAGCCCTAGCTCCAATGTCTAGCCTGGGCAACCTATTTAATACTACCAATTGTCCCACCTCACCCTCTTCTACATCTTATTTTCTCCATTTCATATATAGCATTCATTCTATTATGTCATTCATATATTAATTTATTTTTACTGATTATTTGCATATTGTTAATATCCCTAGTTGGAATGTAAGCTAAAGTAGTTTTTTATTGTTGTTGCCTGTTTTGTTCACTTTGGAATATCAAGTTCCTAGAACATAATAGATAAGAAATATTTACTGAAGAAATAAATTACAGAATAGAAGGAAACAAATCCCTGTGTAGAGAGTGCCTGTCACCTATTGCACTATGAACTTCGTATTCCACTAACTAATCCTCCTTATCTTCCAAAAAGATTGGAATCATTATCTCCATTTTACAGAAAACTGAGATTGAAAATGTAAAATATCAGTGCTTGTGGTCACAAAGTAAGTAATAGAAATAAGGTTCAAGCCTTACTATAAAAGCCCTTATGTAAAACTCTGCTGCTTTTTCCTTGATACGATGCCACAAGCAATATGGAAATGAGTATGAATCATTGGATTCCTTCTGAAAGAAACTCTAACATGCAGTGAAAAATTGTGTGCAATGGTCTTTTTCAAATAGTGAGTTTCATGAAGCTGTTTTAGTTAATGTTGGAAAGAACAATGTTTTTTTTAAGTGAAATTTTAGGGTTCGTGCATTGAAAAATTATAAAATGGCTTCTTACTCTTTCAATTTCTCAATTTTCATTAACTGATAAATTTATTTATCCCACCGGAGAAGTCAAAAAGATGACATATTTATAAACATAACACCATTTGTGCCCAGGAAAAAATAAAATTGCTAAAAGGCCCTCTCTTGTTGGCCCTTCTGAAAACAAGTCTCAAAGAGAACATAAGCCAGTGTTCATCTTGCCAGAAACCACACAATGAAAAATGTGTGCTGTATTCTTCACAGTGATAAATTTGTGGTCTGGCTAAAAACAATGTCCTCATGGTCAAAAACCACTCTGATATAACCAGACTGAAGAAAATAATGTGGTTTCATTGATTTCAGTTCTTGATAAATATAGCTTACCCAAAATAAATTATCACATTTCCCCCAGTAACACAAAACTTTATAACACAGTGCCCACCACTACATTATCTAACCCACTTGGAAAATACTTCATAAAGCAGTGGTATATTATATGAGTCATATGAAACAGATAAATGTCTCCTACTTGCCACCTCTTAAAAATCTCATTAAGTCAAGTCAAAAATTCTGAGAGTGTGTGTGCTGCCTTGTACTTACAAACAACTTAAGACAAAATAATACCATTTACTCGGGGCTGTGTATATATAAACAGGTGAGAAAGATGAAGTAGGCCTGGCTTTTCCCCAGAAGAACATAGGACAATCTAATAAAACACAAAGGCAATTTAGCAGATGTTGAGTCACTACTATTTTATGCATAGACTTCTTTTTTCCTCCTTTTCTCACTTCATAATTATCCTGCCACTCTTCAAGTCACATGTTATTTTATATGGGCCTCAATGTAATCTTTAAAACATAGGCAGGGTGGTGCCTGGGTGGCTCGGTTGGTTAAGCGACTGCCTTCAGCTCAGGTCATAATCCCGGAGACCCGGGATCGAGCCCCACATCGGGCTCCCTGCTCGGCGGGAAGCCTGCTTCTCCCTCTCTCACTCCCCCTGCTTGTGTTCTCTCTCTAGCTATGTTTCTCTCTGTCAAATAAATAAAATCTTTAAAAAAAAAAAAAACGTAGGCAGGAAAGCATTATTATCTTCCTTCCTAAAGCTTTTACTGACTTCCCATTGCAACTTTCCGCAGTAATTACCAGATATATTATAATTCTCTTCCATGACATTCTGTCACAGGGCTGTAGAGAGAGGCCTCTGCACATCTGACTTCCTCCTATCACCCTTTTCTTTACATTTCTTCTGTTTTCTATATCTGTTCTTCTCCACATCCAATCTAACCTCAGTTCTCTTCATTAAAAATGCATGAAGTAAAGGTGCCTACCCAGTAGGATGTGGGGACCAGAAGAAGATATGAGTGCCTAGAAGAGTAGAGTCACAGAGACTGTTTGACCAAGCTACCATTTTAAGAGAATAAATGATTTTCTGTGTGTCATCATGGTGTGGGCCAAGTGCCTTGAATGGAGTCGGTGCTTGCTAATGTGTGCTCAACTGAGAAGTGAGTGGCGTGCTCTACTTGGGCTAGGTGAACATTTTTAATCTCTTTAATGGGAAAATGAGGCATTAATCTTGGTCCTTACACATTTGTATATGGGTGGGGCTTGTTCCTATATTTTCTTCTTATAGTAAATATGAGTATTTCAGTTAATAACGTATATACCAGTGGCTCAATTAAGAAATACTTAAATATTATGACACTTAAAATTCAGGAATTAGTAGTCTTGGGAAGAGAAACAAGAGGTAAAATCTATGGCAGACTATATATGCTATTTTGCTGTCAGCCTTAGGTAAGGTAATGTAAACCCAGACCCTTACCTTCTTAGGTCTCCAGGCCAAAAAAAAAAAAAAAAAAAAAAATCAAGACCATGTGACAGGGTCTACAGGAACACGGAATACAGTGGGGCCTGCAAAAACTCCAAGTCATAAAATCAGAAAACCTCTGAATATTTCAATGGAAGACCAGCTATACGAGAGGAAAATGCCTTTAGTATGCCGACTATTTGAAAAAAATTTTAAGAATCTGACTAAAACCAGAGGAAGGGGTCTGTCTAGCCATCATTTTAATAGAAAGAGTTATAAATTAATCGTAAAACACTCAGAGATGAAAATATCTATGTAAAACTTTATTGAGAGTCTGTTGGTTTTAGAGTGATGAATGTAGTGTTTTATTCTAGGGAAACACAAAAATAGTCGTAAGCCTTTTATAGACTCAGTTCTGAGAAATTGCTTCACTCATGCTTTTCAGGTAATCAGTCTAATTTCTCATACGTGAATTTTTGTCCAAGGGTTTCTAGAGATCAAAGCTCTCATTGTAGGGACGAGAAAAGAATGGCATTCTGCATTATTTCTGTTGCTTGTGCAGGAAAATTGAGTCAGGAGTAGAGTTAAACCTCATATTCTCAGGGAAAGTTGTGTCCAAGGTGAAAATGAAGTGTTCTCCAGATTCTTCAGCTGTCCCTCCTATTCTTCAATGTAATCATGCATTCATTCACCTGCTTCGCTCCCTGCTGTGTGTCAAGCACAGAATGAAAGCAAAGGCATGGCCTCCTGCTCTCAGATTGCTCATAGTCCACTGGGTAACCAGATGCTGCAAACTCACTGCGAGCATGAAGGCTGTGCTATCATGTGCAAACAATGGACGGCGAGCACGGTGATGGGCCCAGGACCTAAGGCTGACAACCTGGGAGGGACCTGTCAGGAGATCAGAAAAGCCTGGCAAATGAAAGAGGAAGGAGGGGGTTAGCTAGTGGAAAGGGAGAGGAGAAAGGTAAAAATGGCGCAAAGTATTCCAGTCAGCACATTTTACTACTGAAATTCCGACACTGTGTTTTTCCTCTCTTTTTCATCTGCAATATGACCGGAAGTCATAGTTTTCAAATCTGTTTGCTACAAATGTGCATCTGTGATAATCCTTCCCCTTAGCACCATGCAGTCCCATTAAACCATCCTTTATGCTTTAATTATGAAATAAATCTTTGCATACAATTTCAAGCTCCCCTATAAAATGTAACCAATAAAAAACAAAAGAACAAAAAATGAAAACTAAATGAAAGCTACAGCTCTGAGTTGTCAGATCTCTGAGGGGATTTATTTATTTTTTTAATAATTTCTTTTATTTTATTTTTTCAGTGTTCCAAGATTCATTGTTTATGCCCCACACCCAGTGCTCCATGCAATACGTGCGCTCAGTACCCACCACCAGGCTCTCCCCTCTCCCCTCACCCCCCTCCCTTCCAAAACCCTCAGGTTGTTTCTCAGAGTCTCTCATGCTTCCTTTCCCTCTCTGATTTACTCCAGTTCACACTTCCTTTCCTCGTCTGAGGGGATTTTATTAAGGGAACCTAAAACACAAATATTTAATGAACCATGATATAGGCTGGGTCCAGTGATAAACAGATGGCTTTGAGTCCCCTGTGTGACAATGTTGGAAATGTCCCACAGTCAATCCTTGTTCTTGTCACCTGTGAGGATCCGGTGCCCATTCAAGAAAATGTCTACACTAGAAAACTTTAAGAACACAAAAGCAACAATTGGTGTCTCTAGCCCAGCAACTCAGGACATATGTGCCAGGAAGAGGACATTGCCGATGAGTCTGAACCAATGAGATTTTCCCAGAAAAGGGCATGGCCTTCTGTTAGGATAACAAATATCAAATATATAGGCTACCACTGACCCCTCCTCACCCATGGGCAGACACTGTTAATCATTCATGTTCTCTTTCCTACAGTGCAACTCAAGACCCCTTTCACAGGGATAATTGATCCGTTTCCCTCTCCTGATACAGCATCAATCAATCAATCAAAAATCCCACAGTATTTTAATCTTAGCCCCATAAGCTAACATATCAAACCTTATACTGTTCCTCTCTAAAAAAGAATTAATAATACTAACCTTACTTGTTTATTATGAAGATTTCTAAAATATCTAGGATAATATCTGACATATGGTAGTCACTCAATAAATGTTAGTTTCCTTTTTGTAATGCTGGCATAAGCAGGAATGAGGTAACTTCCAATGGAAGCAGTTTCAGAAAAAACTTACCCAACATTTTGGATACAGATGAAATCAGGAAGTAATCATGGTATGTTTTGCTTTATCAATCAAGTGTAGCTAAGCTTTCCCCATTGGGGACTTCTTTTCTTGGCCTAAAGTAAAATACATTGCAATTATCAGCCTTCTTGAGAAGAGTGACTCTGAACATTATAGTTAGATGGTATTTGTGAAAGAATGACTCTGTCTACTGCCTTTCTCTTTCTTCTACCAAAGCTTCCCAGATCCAATGAATTACCCAGAGTTGTATTAATCAGTCAATCAAAAAACATTTATCATTGCCAAGTTAATACAATGAATATTTCTAATGTGAAACAGGTCACCTCTAGACAGAAGTAAGATTTTGAGGTACTTACTTAATTTTGTTCTCCCTGGTTCCTCTAAAAATCAGGTGTAATATGCTTAATTTATATTTCTACCTATAGTGGTAACCAGGAATTCTATAACTTGGATCTTCTTAAAGGCAACAAAAAATATTTGCTGTGAATGATTTGATCCATACACCAGGATGAAAATTATGAAGACTCTAATAGTATGGTGTATATACTATTTTGTGAATTGCTATATAAATATGAGTGAAGCACTGTGCTCAGTACCAGTGATCTATCAGTGGGCAAAAGAGACAAACTCCCTAACATCAGAGTGTTATAGCCAAGGAAGAAAGATGGGCCTTGCCAGTATAATCTTTCCCTCTCACTCTCTCTCTCATACAAACAAAATAGGTGATATTATAGTAAATACTAAAAGAAAAATAAGGTACCTAAATATCACACACACCTTTACACATACACGCACACACACATACCACTTCCAATTCTTCTGAACCGTGGAAGTGATAAAGAAAAAAAACTTTAGCTCAGACTATGTGAAGACATTATTTTCAGGGAGATGAACAATGCTGAAAGAATTCTGAGTCTTCATTCCTCTGATATCTCAGCTCAACATCCTAGAAATCCAAATCTAGACAAATAAAGACAGGAGTAAGGACAGACAAATGGTCTATGGATGGAACAAACCAAAAGCAAGCATGATGTTAGTCACCAGTCAAAACCTTGTACTCTGGGCAGATCTATTGGTCAGGTATCAAAGGATAGCCCCACAATGGCCCCATATCGGCTTTGTATACCTGAAATGGCCTGGTCAGCAGTTGAGGGCACATACATACGGAACTTGTTAAGCATTTCCTGCCTAGCTGACTTATAGAATATCAGGTGTCCATTCCAGGATCTTTGACTCTCATTCCTTCTTCCTAATGAGACACCTGGAACAGGACTTGAAAATTTAATAGCCTAGGAACCATTAACTACAGGGATATTAATCTGTTAAGATTAATACCCAAACAATAAGAATGAATTCCAGTTATTACTGAGCAGTCATATTGTTTCTGGTGTCCAGGAAATCAGTGGACCATCCATTCTCCCATTAGAGGTATGGAAAGCACATTGGTAGAATTATAGGATGAGTGTGGATAATATAGGTTTTGGCAGTTAACTTTCCCTTTAAAAAAAAAAAAAACTCTTGTATTTTCAATATTTATTACTTCAAGCTATGAAAGTATAGATTATACTAGAGAACAAAAGGATAAGGATCAAGCATGAAAGAGGAGGAAAATGAGAAATGGGCAGATACTTAAGTAGATTTTATCAGAAAATAGGTCTTGGTTTTCTGTTGATCATCTGATTTCTAGAAAGAGCTACAATATTGTGTGCTTCTGTGAAACTCTAATATGCTTGCTAAGAAGGAACTTCATTCTCATGTTCAAAATTTTTTAATCTAAAACATAACATATGCTAATTGATTAAATTTATACTAAAACTATAAAATATATATACTGTACTCTTAACCTCTATATACCCTTCCAGTATGTAATAGTTGACCAGTACACTAAGAGTACTTCCAGTAACTTACCATTACACTAAGAAGGAAACAGGGATTAAAAAACAAACAAATATTGGGGCTCCTGGGTGGCTCAGTTGGTTAAGCGACTGCCATCGGCTCAGGTCATGGTCCTGGAGACCCGGGATCGAGTCCCACATTGGGCTCCCTGTTCGGCAGGAAGCCTGCTTCTCCCTCTCTCACTCCCCCTGCTTGTGTTCCCTCTCTGGCTGTTTCTCTCTGTCAAATAAAATCTTAAACACACACACACACACACACACACACACACACACACACACAAATATGAAGGGAGAAAATGCACAGTAATTCACAGAGGGAAATTAAGAAGGATTTAGGAAAAATAACAGGGTATTGAGATGTTTGTAAACCAATCCACACAGCAGAGGTAGTAGAAAAATGAGAACTTAACTTTATATAATAATAAGTTTAGCATTATTCCAAGATTTGGAAGAATGTGTTCTTAGGAATATACCAATGGAAGGCAACCATCCTGTTCAAAAGAAATAGATCTAATAGGAGTAAGAGGGGGAGGGAGAAATAAGTGAAAGATAAACCACCAGAAGAGATATCTGCAAACCTGAAGCTCACAACTTTGTGTCAGCCCTCTGGATAAGGATTTTTTTAAAAAAGAAAATCTCTAGTGATATTGTTGGAGGGAGATATAGTGGGCCATCCAATTGACTACTTCCCTTTGTTGGTCAGAAGCTTGGCTTCTGATACACTTCTTTTCTTCTATCTGGTCTACCTTATGTCTTCCAGGATATACTCTTCCTCTGCCATTCCTTAAAATTGGGGTTAAGCCAGACTTCAAAGCTCTGCTCTCTATCTGTGAATTTCCTCATCAATTGTATTTATTTATATGTCTCTTATTTCTACCTGTAAACAGATGATTCCTAAAGCTATAAGTTTCACCCTGGTATTTCTTCTAAACCTCTGCTTCCACCTACTCAGTAACTCATAGACACTTCAAACACGACATGTCCAAAGTAGAACTAGATATCATCCCCATAAAAAGTGATCCTTTTCTTCCTACAGCCTTCATCTTAGTTATTTTATTAGCATTGTTATCAACTTGGTTAGAAAACCCTGTCCCGACACTTTCTGTCTACCTCCTTTCTGTCTACTTTCTTTCAGTTCCAACTCTAAAATGTCTTTCCCATCTCAATGTTTTCTTCAGTACAGTGACTTAGATTTGCCCCATCATCCCAGGACCATCCTCTTGTGATCGCCTTCTGATCAGTTTATTCCCCTCCAGTCTCCACTTGCCATCCTGACCTCCTGCCTTTCTGATCTATCTTCCCCCACCACTAATCTTGGCCTTGAGACAATATAGTTCAGAGTCTTAGGTACAGTGTGGATGATCACATCTTGGAATTATCAAAGAAGGCATTTACACACTGGATAAGAAGTCAGTCTGATAGTCTAAGGTTGGGCTGCCAACCAAGGAATAAGGATCAGTTGTATAATCGTTAAACTTATTTACTCACAATAAGATTCCTTTGTCCTGATTCAAAATCTCCTGAGTTAGACCCTTGGATTGCATTTTTGTAGACGCTGCAAGTGATTGTGATACACATCCGTTTTTGGAAACTCTAAGAACTTATCCAAATATAAGATGCAGTGATTATAACACTCTAATCAGAATCCAATTTGCTATTCCAAGAGAATAGTTACAAAACTATTTTGTGCAATGGCAGCATCATTAGGCTAAACATAAAGCCTTCTGAGTGGTTCACATTAAATGAAAAAACATACATTTGAATGTACAAATTCTGGTAAATTTGTGACAATAATCACCTCACATTAGAGGCATGCCTCATGCACATTTCTTTCAACAAATGTATCTAATGGCATTTTCTTTAGCTTCACACATGATGTTAATGGGTCACATGGGAAGAGTTCAAGAATATATTTGATGTAAAAATAGTGGTGATGCTATCATATGCAAAACATTTAGGATGAGGGTGCTAATTACATCTAGATAAAAACAATTAAGATTTAGCGGAATAGCAGAGGAAAAGGAGTAAAATGGAAGCCTTTAAAGTAAACATTTATACATTTTTTTCAGTTAATTCTTTTTAGCTAATGAAAGGATTCCCACTTCATGCACTACATAACCTGTTTCCTATGTCATAAGTTACCGTGGGTATTAGCAGCTCATGAACTTTGAGGGGAAATGGGCCCCCTTAGAATTAACTACAGTAGATAATAAATTTCATTGTCACATCACTATTCTAAACAAACAGTTATAGAGGAATAAAGATAGGAATGATTGACTAATCCCTATTTTCCTATTGTAAAATAGTCTCTACAAGGAACAAATCTATAAATATGAAGCAAAACCCCATGGTGTACTAGAATTTCAGAGTCTGTATTCCAACATATAAGCTGTATATATGTGAATACAGATGCCTAAAAATAAGGATACAATATCTTCACTAGCAATGAGATATGTGTTTATTTATAATTGATAACATTATGTAAAATAATGGTGTCATATTTAGTCTCAGCCATCCACATTTTTTTAAGTTAAAAGCACCTTGTTTCAATTTTAAATACACAGGAGTTTTTTGTTTGTTTTTTTGTGTTTTAGAGAGACAGAATGAGCAGAGGAAAGGGGCAGAGAGAGAATGAGAGAGAAATCTTAACCAAATCTTAACCAACGCTGGGCTTGATCTCATGACTCTGAGATCATGATCTGAGCTAAAATCAAGAGTCAGACTCTTAACTCACTGGGTCACCCAGGTGCCTCTAAATACACAGGTTTTTAAAATAAGACTGCATTTTTCCATAGAAACAATTCTGTAAAGTGTGCTAAAGATCTCAGGCTAACTCACAAATCCCATTAAACTCATAATGAATTTAACAATAATACTAATGGTAATATTTGAAGCCTAAGAACTTGAAGAAAGAGACTGGCGAGGCAGATAGTAGAATATTTCCTTTCCTTTTTACAAGAGCTACCCTTGACATATTTTGAAAGAACCACATGCTTCTTTGCTATCATTACTTATTGTCTCCCTTACCTCCAAGTAACTTTTGGTATTCAAAGCCTCTTATTACAACACTCTTGATCGTGGGATTTGAGAATTTAATAGGAAAATCTTATAACAGTAACAGTTAGGATTTTATCTGTTTGCATGTATCGGGGGGAAAGCAGCTTGAGCAAGGCAAATGTGGTGTCTATAGTCTAGAGCTAGTCAGTGATGCCATGGTTAACAGGGATTCTCTTGCAAAACTCAGAACATGTTTTCTGTTCTTAAAGTTACTTTATATTCCAAGATAACTTCTGGAGCTCTAGCCACCATCTTTAGATTCCAGGCAGGAGAAGAAGAAAGCTGAGAAGGGGCAAAAAGGGTATTCTCTAAGATTAGTCATTTTTCTATAAGGAGTTTCCCTGCTTACATCTTTCTGGCTAAAACCTAGTCACATAGCACATCTGACTGTCTAGTGTAGCTGCACCCTTTACTAGCCTCAAATGAAATTAGAGATCTGTTGCTGACAACAAAGGAGAGAATGAATATTTGCAGGCAATTAGTTATCTCTGCCATGTTCCTCAATTCTCCAGTGCTCCAGATTGTTTAACTCCTTTTCTGCTGACTCAATACGGTTTCTTTATTTCTATGTTTCTGTTAAATGTAACAAATGCTACTTTACACACACACGGAAGTGACCATTCTAAGAACAGTGGTTCTTAACTCTGGCTGCACATTTAAAGTCACTTGGAGTGTCTGTTAAAAATCTTGATGTCCAGACCATTAAATCAGAAACTCTGACTGTGAGACCCAGGCCACAGTATTTTTTAAAAACGCCTCTGGTGATTCCAGGGTGCAGCCAAGTTTGAGAACCACCATCGTAAGGAAATGTGGAAACATAACCCAAATGATGCTGAGTTTTGTCATTGTTTTTTTTCTGACATGTAGTGAAGTGACAAAGAAATCAGCAAACCATGAGTCAAGAGTAATTTTTGGAGTGTGGGTACTTCCCACGCAAGCCAGTTCTTTGCCTTTGGGGTCATTTTGCCTTCACTGCCTCCCCCTTTTATTAAGTATTTTCTCTTCTGTAACATTGGAACCATATAGTTCTCTGAAAATCCTAGCTTTTCTATGCAGTGGATTCAAGGACAGCATAGATGGATCCCGCGTTGGTCATCCTTGATGTCTTGAAATCTCAAGGAGCCCCACATCCATTTAAACTCTCTATAGTGCTTCAAATAATTTTCAAATTTATCTCATCCCAGATCCATACAGCATCCAAAGGAATGTTTAAAACTGGTGTGACCATGTCCTTCCCTTCCTGTATATAGATCCCTCCACCAATGTTCTATTGGTGTAGGCCTCCTTGCTGTGCAAGATCCCTTCCTTCCTCCCTCCCAGCCTTATCTAGGCCACTCATGGCACCTGTACAGTGGCTTCCTTTTGTGCTCTTTCCTTACAATTAACCTTCATATGCTGAGTCTACTGAATGCCCAAACTCATCAAACCAAGACTTCCATTTTCCCAATCCTGTTGAAGGAGGCTTTGATTGCTCCCACAGACTACATTAGGAACCATGATGTCCTTTTTAATGGTCCTTATCACAGTTGTAAGTAATTATTTAGCAGCACTCCCTCCCCAGTTGTTTCTTAGGAGAGCGAGGAGCATGTTCTTCACCATTTTGTTTTCAGAACCTAGAACAGCTCCTATCGCAGGCTATGTAACACTATAAAGATACATATTTTATGAATGAGTATATGAAGAACTGATCAGAAAGGTAGATTGGAGCCAAAGTGAAAGGGTCATAAGCAGCTGCTTGTAACTTAGGCAGTTTACTTAGGTGACCCAAGTAAATGTTTCTTCCTCTTTTTTTCAATATGTGTCTATATCTCTACAGGTTGTGACTTGATCCCAGTACAGTATCTCCGCTGGGGTGACCCTGAGCCCATTGCAGCTGTGGTGTTTGCCTGCCTTGGCCTGCTGGCCACCCTCTTTGTCACTGCAGTCTTCATCATTTACCGGGATACACCAGTAGTCAAGTCCTCCAGCAGGGAGCTCTGCTATATCATCCTTGCCGGCATCTGCCTGGGTTACTTATGTACCTTCTGCCTCATTGCAAAGCCCAAACAGATTTATTGCTACCTTCAGAGAATTGGTATCGGTCTCTCCCCAGCCATGAGCTACTCAGCCCTGGTAACCAAGACCAATCGTATTGCAAGGATCCTAGCCGGAAGCAAGAAGAAGATCTGTACCAAAAAGCCCAGATTCATGAGTGCCTGTGCCCAGCTGGTGATTGCTTTCATTCTCATATGCATTCAGTTGGGCATCATTGTTGCCCTCTTTATAATGGAGCCTCCTGATATAATGCATGACTACCCAAGCATTCGAGAAGTATACCTGATCTGTAATACCACCAACCTAGGGGTTGTTACTCCTCTTGGATACAATGGCTTGCTGATTTTGAGCTGTACCTTCTATGCTTTCAAGACCAGAAATGTCCCAGCTAACTTCAACGAGGCCAAGTATATTGCCTTCACTATGTACACCACCTGCATTATATGGCTGGCCTTTGTGCCAATCTACTTTGGCAGCAACTACAAAATCATCACTATGTGTTTCTCCGTCAGTCTCAGCGCCACAGTGGCGCTGGGCTGCATGTTTGTGCCCAAGGTGTACATCATCCTGGCCAAACCAGAGAGAAACGTGCGCAGCGCCTTCACCACCTCTACCGTGGTACGCATGCACGTGGGGGACGGCAAGTCATCGTCAGCAGCCAGCAGATCCAGCAGCCTGGTCAACCTGTGGAAGAGGAGGGGCTCCTCGGGGGAAACCCTAAGGTAAAACTGGTGGCGGAGGGTGGGGGGGGGGTTGTTGAAGCAATGGCATTTGCTTCCTGGGGCTTTTAAATGAGAAATATCTGAATGAATCAAACTCTGGGAGGTGGGGGTGAGGGGTGAGGAAGGGGCCTTGGGCATTGTCATTGAATGGTTTTCATGGGGTTAATTGGATGTGGCCCCCATTCCTTATGCCAAAGCCAGGAACAGAGAAGTTAGGATCAAGAGAAAAAGCAGAGTTTCAGCAGAAAGGAAATGAGGTCCAAAGGGCAAGGAGAGCACAGCTAAGTCAGTAAGCCAACTCAAAGACCTTCAGGTCCTGAGGAAACAGAAATACATCATGGACCAAATTCTAATTCACAAGAACCGCGTAGAGAAGGTTATTGTTAACACAGAAGATTATGCTGAACACAGAGTGCCACGAGACTTACATATCTGACTGAGCTGTGTGCCCAAACTTTTCCAAGCCCAGAAGAGCCCTCAGATGCCCATCCCATAGAGACATGTGAATGTAGATTCTCTGTTTTAGTTCCTAAGGGGCAACTTGAGCTCTTGGGAAATGTCTAAGTATCTGAAAGAGGCAAAACTGACCTTGCATATAATCTTCCAGAACAACTAGGCAGTTTCCTGTTTTCTTTGTTGACCACAGTCCCATCCCACCCCTCAAGTTCAGTATCCCAGGTAGTATTTATGGGGCAATTCCCATCTGAAGAATCTGGCACCAACAGCCAACCATCCCCCCACCAGGACAGAGTTCCTTATGTGATAAATATCTCCTAAGGCAGTTCAGAAGACAATGAGATTTTTTTAAAGCCAATTGAGATCTGTATCTTTAATAAACCTCTAGAGAATACTGGTAGCATAGATTGCTATATTCCTTACTATCCCAGAGACAGTTCCTTAAAATCTGTTTAAATATGACAAACTTTAAGAATTAAAATGTAAACTATCATCCCATTGAGGGGCTCAGACTTATGCTAGTGGTAGGCCTGCTTGGTAACCACTTTCTCCTTCCCTGCTTCTCTGGGGAAGAGAAGACCATGGCCTCTGCGAGGGGCTGATATGAAATTAGTGCAACTGATAGCTTCCCAACATGGGGGAAATGAGATCGTCTTATGAGTGGCTTGAGAATAAATTTAGAGGCATGAAAAAGGCTACATGGATTGTTACTGGGAATAAGGACTTCCTCCATTTAAGAAGTACATACCAAAAGAGCTAGTCAAGATATCATCTGCTTAGAGATTTTACAATTTTCCTAAAGTCTAGATAAATAAATGGAAGATAAACATCTTTCAAATGGAAGATAAATAGCTAAATATTATTGCTTGAACAAATCTCTTATACCATACTTTAGCCTGCATGGAAAGTCCCACCTTTCTATCTGCCCTAATTCTTCAAAGCCTGAATAATGGTGATGGTAAAGGTACTGTGCTTCTGTGGATTGAAAAGCACTCACAAGGTACTTAATCACATAGCTTAATTCATTTGCGTTAACTTGTATCCTTGCCTCTTTTAATGTTTTTGTCTGATCCCCGTATGCCTCTCATCTCTTTCCATGTACACTGAGCAAGGTATTTAACTAATTGTCAATCTTGGGGCAAACAACCGTGTCTTCTATTTCTTCAATAAATTGTGGCAATGTCATGGTCTGTCCACAGAAGGCCTTTCATCTCTCTAAACTGCCAGAATATTTCCATCTGCTTTCTGACTCCTCTCTAGAATGTTCTTTTTCTGAAACTTCTGCAAGATCAGGATTTTATTTTGTCTGAGAAGATCTCTTCTTCAAACTTTTCTTTTACCCAAATCTCTCTCCCAAGAAAACCTTCCACGGCATCCTGATAGGTAAAACAAACAGGCAGCTAGAGGGATGGACTTGCGAGCCAATGCCTAAGCACCCTGAAAACTCACTTTGGGCAGGCTCCTTACACAGTGTGAAGCAGTAGGGAAGAGCACTGGCTCTGTGGCCCGCTTCTCCTCAGTCTGAACCTTGGCACTGCCATTCCTTCTCTCTGAGCCTGTTAAATTGTTTCTTCATCTGTTAAATTGAGATCATATTGCCTACCTCCGAGGATCATAAAGAGTGAAAGAAATAATATATGTGTAAAGGCCAGGTACTTTATTGAAGGTATCAGAGTACAGAGCCAGGCAGTTCTGTGATTGAGTATTGGCAGCACCACCTACTAGCTGTGGAACTGGAGACAAATCATTTAACCTCTCAATGCCTTGGTTTTGTCCTCCGATGAATGGAGATGATGCAACACAGCCTTCATACAGGGTTTTGAGACTACATGAGTTGATGCATGTGAAGTATATGCCATGTAGTAGGCACTTTGTGAATATGTATCTGCTATTTTTAACTGCCAGTCTTCTTCCACCCCTGAAAGTCTCTGTCCCTTAGTGGTTCTACTGCCTCTCATAACATGAAGCCTACTGTGATCTCTATTACAAATATCCCCTACACTCCCATGGCCCTCAGTTTCTGCTCAAGAATCAGGTCATCCATCCCATTCATTGAGCTCATATTTTTGCTCTAATTCTAACATACCTCTAGTAAAAATAGGTTACTACTTTTAATTATTTTGTCTCTACTTTAGTAAATAAGGGGCAATATAAAAAAACAAAATTTATTAATAGTGTCAATAGAAAACAGAAATTCTCCAAATTTTTGACAATATTTTAACTTTTTTTCACTACAGGGCCATGTAGTCCTTGATTTTGCAGTTTGGGTATTAGAATATTGAAGATGATGAAGAGAGACCTTTGGCATTTGTTCAGTTTCCTGCACGCAGTCGTGGCAAATGCTGGTCTCCATGATTACGGCTGAGACAGGCTGTCATCTGATTATATAGTGACTTCTTTTTTGCCATTAACCAGCACATTCAGGCCGGAACCTGCTTTTGATATAGAGAAAAAAGGCCAGAAAAAGCTATAATCCCCTTGCATCACACACACATCCCCCCCTCCAGCATCTCCTTTTAGCTATAACCCTATGAAATAATTTAGATCCAAACTAAAATTATTTTTCTCTAGGTCTCCCATGAGCTCTCACACTAAGTATTTCTTCTCTGTGATCCAACATCAAGATGTTCAGAATGTTAATATGGTATTTATCACATAGTAAGACGTAACTGGTCATACATGGATTTATCTTCCTTTTTTGTTTATAAAGGCCAGTGTGTATCACATTATCTATCCTTAGGACTTAACTAATGGGGCAAGAAGTGAATTTGGATGCTTTTAATATTTTCACATTTTATTCTAAATTACCTTCATTAGTCGGGTTTCTCAGGCTTAGATTCTGTAATATGCCAATGAGCCCATTTATTGGGATCTACAGGGGACTTTAATAGTTAATGTAAATCTCTGACTATAGGTTTTTGGAGAGAAGCAGCTACTATGCTAGACCCAGACTGGTTCTGTTTTCTTCCTGCTGTTACATCTGTTTTCTTCCAGCTATTTATTTTACTCAAAACCCAGACTTGGGTTTGAGCCCTGTTTAAAAAGTTCTGTGTATCTCCTAGCACACAGCGAGGGCTGCATTTTAAAGATGACACTAATTTTATATGTTAGGATGAAAGTTATACTTCCCAAGGTTATAATGACTGTTTCCAAAAGTTAGGACACATTCTTGGAGCAGTGGTTGTAGAGACAGTAAATGCAAATATAGCAAACTAGTGTACAGCTCTGGTTTTGGAGCCACACCTGAATTCAAATCCAGCTCCGTGAATCTGAACAAGGTATGCCAGTCTGTCTCCTCAACTGTAAAACGGTAGATAGTGATCCCTGTTGTGAAAGTAAATGAAGTGATATGTGTCACATGCTGAGTATTCGTGCATAAAAAGCACTCAATAAATGATAGATAAATCCTTAGAATTGTGTTCAGCTGCAAGAGAGAGCCTGATTTTTAGAGACTTACATGATTTGTATGCTTCACTTCCTTCGTGTTACAAGAACATGTAGACAGACAGCTCCTGGTGGTCTTCCAATGCTCAGTGGTGCCAGAACCAACATCTCTGCTGTTCTCTGGGCCTTTTGTTTTTTTAAGATATTATTTATTTATTTGAGAGTGAAAGAGTGATGGGGAAAGAGAGTGCACAAGCCAGGGGGAAAGGCAAAGGGAGAGGGAGAAGCTGAGCAGGGAGCACGATGCGGGGTTCAATCCCAGGACCCTGGGATCATGACCTGAGTGGACAGCAGACACTTAACTGACTGAGCCCCCCAAGTGTTCTCTCCGGGCCTTTTTAATCATGGTTGCATGATGGCTGCATGTGTTGCATCCTTTCTTTAGGAAAAAATGCTCTTTTTTCAGGATCCCTTTCTCATTGGCCAAAACTGTCTCCTATAGCGAACCCTAGCTGCAAGGGAGTAGGGAAAAAGTGTCCATTTAGCTTTTACATCTTCTATAATGGAAACTGAGAGGAAGAATGGGGTGTCAAGTGCTTATTGGATAAGCCCATGAATAGCGTTTACCGTGGAAAGTGGGAGTACCTAGTAGTGGCAGTGATAGTGGTAATGGTAGGAGAATTACGTAGTGGTTACAAAATATTGAAAAGAGAAGCAATAACCTTTCCCATTTTTCAAAGGGGAAACTTGAGGTCCGTCATGATTAGTACCCTTGCCCACAGTCATGTGACCAGTCAGTGACCCCAGCTCTCAACTCAGGCCTTAGCTCATTGGCCTTAGAGCTAAGCCTTCCCCAGAATGTATTCTTTAGAGAGCTAGCCTCAAAAATTGTTCCATGAAAAAAAAAAGGTATTTGGTCAAACGAGTTGAAAGCACACCAATTATTTCTTTGGAAGGGTGTGACCATGTTTAGGGATAAACACTGAGAAGTTTTGCAGTGTAGAAACAATCATTCACTCGTTCGTTCTTTTCAGTCATTCCCCAAGCTTGTTAAACACAGGACTATTACTTTCAAGTAACCCTCTTAACTTTCTGGAGCACTGATACTACAAAGGGGACTCGTGATGGAAAATACCATCAGAGCCAAAGAGAAGACATGTTTCTGGGAGACTGAAGAGTCGTTCCTATCTTCAACAACAAGGGGGACAGAAAGAGCCAATTTCCCCCTCCGTCCATCCGAGCACCTAAGGGAAAAATAGAGTCAATGCCAAGAGATCTAGCAGCTTTCTAGAAGGGAAATAGGCTCACCCTAGAGCCCCAGAAAGAAAAGCGCTCAGTTATTCAATTCACTGAAATAGCGAAGAGAGATTTTTATTTAAACAGGAGTGAGTCACTATAGATTTTTTTATAGAGAAACGTACTATTTATGCCATCAATGTATAGAGGTGCCTGTGATTAACATTTTGGTCGTAGACACTAATTTTCCAGCATGACGTGGTGCGGCATCAAGTCGTTGTCAAGCAGATAAGACCGTGCTGTTATGTGAGGCCTTCACTTCCACTGCAGGCTGACAAATGAACACGAAACCACTTCTGACTGAAAGAAAGCATTGAATGTGTTGAGTCTAAAGCTCTGGTTGTACAAGAGTCAGAATTTCCAGGGTCATGGGGCTGACGTTCTCAGATGCAGTGAGCATTTCATGGCTAAATGAATGACAGAGGTTGTAGCCCAGATCATACATGTTCCCAGAAGGTACAAGCCTCACTGGGGATTCTCCTCAGGCGGCAGAAACATCAGCCCTGCTTCCACCTTAATTTCAGAAACTATCATTTGCCGCCTTTGTTTTAATTGAGTAATTAGCTTTGCTTTCATTGTCACGGTCATGAGAGCCCAGTCAGACTAACTGCTAAAGCAACGGCTAGCCTTTTCACGTCCATTGCCCAAATTATAATTTGCCAGGAAGACTGGTTCTCTTGTGTGAATGCCAGTATACCCAGCTATGCTTGGAGCTTTGATGAATTCCATCGGCCTAGAATTCATTAAGGAGTTTTATGAGTCTGTATGGAGTGACGTTTGTGTTCACTACCTCTTTAGACTCCTCTGCCTCTTGCTTCTATCTTTTCAGGTGGTTCTTCCCTTCCAGGGCCCAGTTTCTCCACTGAAATGCTGTCAGAAGAGACTGTCTCACAGATTTTCCCTCATCTAGACTCTCAGAACATTTAGCACACATGCCTCACAACCTCTTCATTTATTATTTATGCGAACTGAACTGAACATCGCCAGGCACTGTGGTAGGCCCTAAGGGCCCTAGGGCGGGGTGAGGGGCCGAGAGTTGTTTTATGTAGACTGAGATATTGCCACGATTATCTAATGCTGTCTTAAAGTATTTCTCTGTCTTCCTCCGCGCCTAGCACTGTGCCTGACCCATAGCAGTGCTCAGTGACAGATTCTTTTTTTTTTTTATTGTTACTAAAAAATTTTTTTCCAGTGTTCCAAGATTCATTCCCCATTCCCCACACCCAGTGCTCCACGCTTTAGGTGTCCCCAGTACCCACCACCAGGCTCTCCCATCCCTCCACCCCCCTCCCTCCAAGTCCCTCAGTTTGTTTCTGTGTCCAAAGTCTCAGTTGTTTCGTTTCCCTCCCTAGATTACCCTAGAATCAGTGACAGATTCTAATTCGGGTGAGCCACAGTTCTTGCGACCCTCACACTGTCATTACGGGGAGCAGAACTACTCACTTTGTTGACTCGATTGCCCAGATTTTATCTGACAATACTTGGTTCGAAAAATATAAGAAAAAATACTTTTTGCTACAAGCTAACTTGTTTTTTTCATGAAGCTTCCACAGAGTGCCTGCTCTGTGCCAAGTCGATTCTGGGCACCTAGAGATGAATAAGAAACTGTCTTTGAGGAGCTCTCAGTCTCTCAAAACAGAACTGGAAACAGGTTAAGGTCCATAAAGTGATAGAGTGCTTCGGTAGGATTCTACAGGGAACAGAGGCGCCCAGAGAGGGAAGCAGCAAATTCTACACATGGAGAAGTAGAAAAACTGCCCAAAGGATCCAATTCAAACAATACATACTATTTATTTTTTTTAAGATTTTATTTATTTGACAGAGAGAAACATAGCCAGAGAGGGAACACAAGCAGGGGGATTGAGAGAGGGAGAAGCAGGCTTCCTGCCGAGCAGGGAGCTGGATGTGGGACTTGATTCCAGGTCTCCGGGATCATGACCTGAGCCAAAGGCAGTCGCTTAACCAACTGAGCCACCCAGGTGCCCCAATACACACTGTTTAACATTATGCCTGCTTAGCTGTCCTCCATGCTTCACCAGCAAGGAGAGGATAGAGCCAAACTTCCTTCCCCTTCTGTGGCAGGAAAGGCCCCTGGGGGTCTGAATGAGCCCTCCTCGTCCAGCCAGCCTGCATGACTTTCCACTCAGACCCCACTCAATTTCTGGCTTTCAAGCTTCTATCAATGCAGCTAATGTGTATAAAATACACCTGCTCCACCACATTCGAGTTTCCCTCTGCTAACTCACACTCAACTTGGATACCACATCCACCAGCAAACCTGTCCTGACACTCTGAGACCGTATTAGGACTGGCTCCTTTTGATCCATATGAGCCATGTGCTTCTCCCTCTAGCACGTTCATCATCCTGTATTATAATTCCATGGTTGACTGTAAGACTCCCTTACATGCATGCATACACATGCACGTGAGCAGATACACACACACACACACACACACACACGCACGCACGCACTATCGCATGAACTTACTAAGTACAGGGTTCATGTCTTCACTTTTCTGGTGCCATTGGAACCCAGCCCAGTGCCAGGCACGGTTAGCACTCAAAAAAGTTTGTTGGAAAAAAAAAAAAAAAGTTTGTTGAAAAAATGGATCAATGCGGGAATAGACGAATACTGGTGTGTGAGCGACACTAGCATTTGACAGTGAACACAAAGAAGGGTGGAGGATAGTAAATGATTATATTCATTGAGTACTTGGTGATGGGCCCCGTGTGGCTCTAAACCCTTCTACGGATTAACTCTTTTAATCCTCAAAACAATCCTCATTTTACAGATAAGGCAACTGAGGTAAGCGGAGGGTAATTTCCTTGCTCAGATCCATGAAGAGAGTCAATAGAAGAGGCAGGCTTCCAATGAAGACAGGCTGGCTTCCCAGCGCATGCACAACACGATCCGACTGTGGTCCCCGTCCCAGCTCTTTGCATTTTGTAGCCTGAACTGAGGACAGCTGAGACTGAATGCGTGCGAAATGGGACTTGCCTCCAGGAGTTTCCCTGAAAACTGCTCCCATGATCTTTACAGCCTGTACTGTCTTGCCATGGTCATTCTTTCAGCTGAGCCTGATTTGACTTGTATTTTACCTCAGAAACCTCTGAGGTAAGATTTACACTTGAGTAGGGCTGCGTGATAGCTTTCCTATTTAATGGTGATTTTTAACCATCTATATAGGTTTTGTTTGTGTGGAAAAAAAGTCTGACTTGTTTTTAGTATTTATAGTATTGATTATACTTATTAACATGGGCATTTTGTTATAATTAGGAATTATGAGGATTTACATAACTTCCTACATAATTCTTTTTGCGTTTTGTGATATGCCTCATCTCTGGTAAAAATCTCGTGAAATAGTCAAGGAATCCTAGTGTTCCCCACCTTGACCCAGTCCACTGTGGTGCCAACCAGGTGTTTTTAGAGTAGTCGCTATACCCCAGCATCTTGCTGAATTCCAGGAATATAAAGACAGATAAGACACACACCTTGCCCTTAGGAGCAGCTCACGGAGTAGTGGGGGAAGACCAAGCCAGATACAAATCATTGGTTTTTGTAGTGTATGAAGTGATCAAGGAGATAACACCCAGGCTAAAAAGGACACTTTGTCCGGTCTTGAGGTTTCAGGAAGGTTCCTGGAAGGGTGACACTTGCATCGAATCCCAAAGAATGAAAGATGACACGAACCCAGGAAAATCATGGGGTACACAGTTTGGAGGAACAATATGAACAACAGCCCAGAGGTAGGGCCCAACCCAGTATGGGCTGAGAATTGCAGAAGTGCAGCGTGCCCAGTGTGTATGGGCAGGTGGCAGGGAATGGACTGCAGGGGCTTGGCCTGAGCAGGCAGCTGCCCACTGCCCACCTTCCAGCTCCCTCGACTTCCTTCCAATAACCTCTTCGGTTTACCACAAATTTCTTCATACTCCTGGCCACTTCCTAACACCAGCTTAATCCTCCTCAGCTGTCCTCCACCAAAACTTAGGTGTCTTCACCCTTCTTCTCTGCTAGAGAACACATGAATTCATTTGTGCTTTCCCAATAATGATCATTAGTGACCTGCTTCATCCTCTAGTCAGTGAATACTTCCCAAGCAACTGCTTGATTGCAGAGACTATGCTAAGTACTTTTATATGTATTATCTCACTGGATCTTCACACAGCATTTTATAGTAGAAAATACCCCCCCACAGATTAAAATAAAATAAAATAAAATAAAATAAACTGAGACAGGTAGAAGTTAAGCAAGCTTTATTGCATGCATATTTAATAAGTAGTAGATTTGGGATTCAAACCCAGGTCTGTATGTTTTTATAACCCTTTTTTATTTTAATATTGCCTTTCTGATGGATTCATTTTTTCAACATGTACATATATTCCATCTTGTTGATAAATAAAGTCACTGTAAATGTATTTCTGCCAAAAAGATTAATAGTTTGATTCTAATTTTTATTCTCAGAGAAATGACCGTAAAGGTGATTTTTTTTTTTTTTTTTTCTGCATGCAGGCCAATATGTCAGGGTGACATCATGGAAAAAGATAGCTGTCAGTGTCAATCCTCTTATAAGTTGGCAGAAGTACCGTGGTGTAGGAAGGGAGCCTAGTCAGCAAAGATACAGATTCCAATCCTGGCTCTGTCACTCACCAGCTGGGACTTGAGACCAATCAGCACCACTGGAAATGAGGGTGATACTCTGTACCCCACTGTGTGTGATGCTCACAGGACCGTTGTGACCACCACACTGAGAACATTCTGCAGGCAGTTTCAGGAGATGTGAGTTTCCTTTCTCCTGATCATGGGGTCATCTCAGTTCCCATCCACATTTAACTCCAGTGACCTAATATGAGGTTCCATGACATCAGTCTTCAGGAAGTTTACTGAAATGGAAACATTTGACTTTGGGAACCTGGCCTGATTTACTAGGAAATCACGGCTACATCCTGGGGAGGGGGATTGTCTTCGAAATTTCCATTATATTCTTAGGTAGAAGTTTCTAGAGTCTCTGTGACAGTGCTTTTCCAGAAGTCAGGTTTTCCTCAGAGTTTAAGAGCGATTTGTAAGTGTTAGCCACTTTTCTCATTCCCCTTGTGGTTTTGGCAGTGCGTTTATATTTCCTCATGGAAAAAACTATTTTGATTTTTAAGTCGGCCCAGATGGGTTCATTTTACTTAATGTTTAGAAACTAAGTGATGAATCACTGTGGTCAATTTTATACCTCACATGATACGAAGCTCTCTTTGGGAAGACAAGTGCATGCTCACTCGTTCATTTATGTTTAGCCAAAAAAGAAAAGAAAAAAAAAATCACAACATCCCTCCTGTGTACAGCCTGCGAACAAGGCTGTCTGAGAACAACGCTCTAGATGGTAGAAGCTGCCAGAGAACGTGACTCTCCCTCTGCTGAGTTAAAATGGCTTGGCCAAAATGCAGATTAATAGCACTGTTTTCTTGGGGCGCCTGGGTGGCTCAGTTGGCTAAGCGACTGCCTTCGGCTCAGGTCATGATCCCGGAGACCTGGGATCGAGTCCCACATCAGGCTCCCTGCTCGGCAGGAAGCCTGCCTCTTCCTCTCTCACTCCCCCTGCTTGTGTTCCCTCTCTGGCTGTGTTTCTCTCTGTCAAATAAATAAAATCTTTTTTAAAAAAAAATAGCACTGTTTTCTCTAACTCTTGTGGCTATTTTAGTGGGAGGAATAAAACAGAGAGAGAGAGAGAGATCATGACTCCGTAAACAAACAGATCTGTCACTGAACTTGCTTGTTCTTCCAAAATGAATAGTAACTAAAAGCCAAAGTGTGGTAACCGTAATGAAGCTCCCAGAGAAGGTAAAGATCATTCCAATCAGCATGTGCTAGGCAAGTCCCAGCCATGCGTGAGACACTATACTATGTGTGTTACACACGAGTATCTTCTAGAATAAAGCTCCACAACTCCAGAGTTTCCAATGCAGCAGGTCTGGGGTGGGTGGGGCCAGACGGTTTGCCTTTCCAACAAGCTCCCAGTGATAATGATTTCATAGTGATACATGTGCACTGACATAGAGATCTGTGTTGAGAACCGCAGATTTACATATTCTCAGCTAATAACAACCATGTGAATTAGACATTATTTATCTTATTTTTTTAAAGATTTTATTCATTTGAGAGAGAGGAGAGAGCACATGCAAGTTGGGGGAGTGGCAGAGGGACAGCGACAAGCGGACTTCCCTCTGAGGGCAGAGCTTGACCTGGAGCTCTGTCTCATGACCCTGAGGTCAGGACCTGGGCCGAAAACCAAGAGTTGGAAGATCGACTGACCGAGCCACCCAGGTGCCTCATGAATTAGATATTAATTATTACTCTTTGTTTTAAAGGTGAGAAAACTTAAGTGCAGGGAGGTTTAGTGATATGTCCTGTGCCAGGGATGCGGTGGGATTCAAACCCTAGTTGAAACACCATGTTTTTTTTTCCCACAGTAACATGATTGACAAGATTTTAAGAGGATATATTAAGTGAGTAATGGTTCCTCCTTCCCGTTTGCCCCATATCAGGACTTTTGCTTTGTGGACTCAAACTTTAGGGCATCGCCAGTCCACTTGGACATAAGGTAATAAAACTTCTATTACCAGAGGCTTGCTATTGGGTGGGTTATGAAGCATACTTTCCACACTCTGTTCATAAATTCCACAGCAGTCTCCCACTCCCTCCCTTGGTGACTCAAGGGCATACACTCTTACCTTACTGGAGCCAGGATCCAATCAGGAGATCAGCTGCCATTCCCACAGACTTCGCTGGAAACCAGCAGTGGTATTAGTGCAACGGGACTGCCCGGTGAACTAAGGGAGGAGTGGGAAAGGCCTTGGGGTGTAAACTGGCTAGAATGTCCATGAATGGCCACCATATAATATTGCTATAAAAAAGCAAAACCAAACCAACAAAGACACTTTCTTCAATTTTAGATGACACTTTCTTCAATTTTAGATGGCACGGGCAGAAAATGGAGGTAATGGAGTAGTTTGATAGCGACACAGGGGGTCCTCTGTGGTAGGCAGAGTAATGACCCTCAAGCAGGGTAACAGTCCATTCCCTGGATCCTGTGACTATGTCACCTTCCATGGCAAAAGGGACTTTGTGGATGTGATCATGTTAAGGACCTTGAGATGATCCTGGATTATTCAGGTGGAAGCAAGTAGTCACAGGAGTTGTTATAACGGGAAGTCAGGCCTATCAGAGTCAGAGGCAGATTTGAAGATGTTACTCTGTAAGCTCAGGAACTCAACTAAATGATTCTATCCTGACCATAACACTCCCTAAAAGATATCTTCGCTGGGGCAGAGAGAGAGGAGATATTGGTCTTCCCCATGCAAAGTTCTGGTGAGGTTCCATGACATTCTATGAGGGTTTACTATAGTCATATGTATCACACACACACACACACACACACACACACACACACACACACTCTACCAGAAATCCCTGAAGGCAAGAACATTTTCTTATTTATCCCTAGGCTGGTTCTGGGTAGGAGCTTAGTAGTTACTATTGTGATGATACAGGAGATAAAAAGGAAATCAAGCCCTACTCATCCCTCCTACTTAGGCTTCTCAAAGGATAGAAGGTCCCCATGATTCCCCATCATCCATCTCGATTACCCTCTATGATATGTCCATTTCACTCTGGCTCCTAGTGTCCTGGTCAGAAACCGAAGACAGCGGGGCCCACTTGACCCATTGGTGGGAGCCGGGCATTCCCGACAGTTCTGACTCAGGCAGACACATTAACATTGAGGGGGAAGAAGGATCCATAGGAACATCTGAGGGGAATAAGAGAGAATTTGAGTTCAGGATGCTTCTCTCAGGGACTGTCTGGCCACGGGGTACAGCCGAGAGTGCAGCCCCCTCCTGAAGAAAGGACCAGGGCAAAAGTAGACATTTCTGCTGACCTAATGGCTATCAGGACAGCAAAATAAGAACCAAATGTGCTAGTCCAAATGGACCAGCAAGGGCTTTTCCCTTTTGTTGGTTAACTAATAAAAATGTAAGAAAAAATTGATCTCAGCATCCACTCATCACAGAAGTCTAACTTTAGGACTTCTTTTAATCTAAAAGATGCTTGAAATGTCTGATGATAGGTGAGAGAGACTGAGCAAACTGACTTCACCGAAGAACTTACAAAGACACATTAGCACAATGCTAATGGGCTGAACTGGGGCTAAGCAGATGCAGACTTCTGATGTCTTGCATGTCTTTTTCACCTTCAAACTCCAAATCCCTGCATCAAAGCACATGTTATCTAATTTCCCCTTGGACATTTCCAGAGGCTTTCATTTAATTGTATTCACTGTGCAGACACAGCTTTGCGACCACATCTCCAGGGAGAACAGTGCCAGACAGAGAGCAAGTCGTGAGCTGAAAGGAGCAGACAGCCTTTAACTCCGGGGCATTTCTAACCATCCTCAGTGGTGCTAGTGAAAAACTGGGCTGGGTGTGTCAACTGTTTATGGACTCTCCCCTTTCTTCTTTTCCTTGCCCCCACTACACTCCATGCCCATCCCAGGCAGCAGTGGACCAGTCCCTCTCCTGGCCACTAGGTGGCAGGCGGGGTTCTCTGGGCAGCTCTAGGGGAGTGAGCATCTCATTGAGCTTGTGCCTTCACAATGGCTGTGGGCTTATTCACACAGCTTGATGTGAGCATCCCGAGGCAAACTTTTGTAGAGAACAGTGCAAACGGTAGATGTGCTGATTCTCAGATGTACTGACTGAAGACTATTCCTAACACAAACCTGTTGGTTTTCTCATCATTGATAACACATTTCCATACCTATAAAAATGGTATGACATATAAAAGCTGGAAGAAAAAAAAAAACCAGCATCACTTCCTAGAATAGTGATGCTAGATTTTAAAAGCATACATATTGTCATACGCTGTAGAGGAACCCTGCTTAAATATTTTCCTGCCCCACACTCTGCCACCAGAAATTGCCTTTTGAATTCAATTGATTAGGTTTCCAGAGTTCATTCTTCAGGAATCAAACCAACTTCTATCAAGATCTTTAATTTATTGGGGCCACAACGAGTGTCCATGTCTACTAGGTATTTAATCCAATTCATTTCTTTTTTAAAAAAAGAATTTTTGGGGCACCTGGGTGGCTCAGTTGGTTAAGCGACTGCCTTCGGCTCAGGTCATGATCCTGGAGACCCAGGATTGAGCCCCACATCGGGCTGCCTGCTCAGCGGGAAGCCTGCTTCTCCCTCTCTCACTCCCCCTCCTTGTGTTCCCTCTCTGGCTGTGTTTCTCTCTGTCAAATAAATAAAAATCTTAACAAAAAAAAAAAAAGAATTTTTAATTCCAGTATAATTAACATAGAGTGCTATGTGAGTTTCAGGTGTACAGTATAGTGACTCAGCAATTCTATTTCCAAGTGCTCATCCTAAGTGTCTCTTAATCACCTTCACCTAGTTCACCCACTCCCCCCTTCTCCATGTGCATGGCCACCAGTTTGTTCTCTATAGTTCAGAGTTTGTGGGGTCTTGTTCATTTGTTTCTTTTTTTTCATTGTTCACTTGTTTTATTTCTTAAATTCCACATGTGAGTGAAGCTATATGATAATTATCTTTCTCTGACTGACTTATTTCACTTACCATAATGCCTTCTAGATCCATCCATGTTGTTCCAAATGGCAAGGTTTCATTCTTTTTTAGTGACTAAGTGATATACGGTGGTTCTATTTTTAATGTTTGAGGAACCTCCATACTCTTTTCCACAGTGACTACACCAGTTTGCATTCCTACCAAAAGTGTATGAGGGTCCCTCTTTCTCTACAACCACCCAATACTTGGGTTTCCTTGTGTTGTTGATTTTAGCCATTCTGACAGGTGTGAGGTGATATCTCGTTGTGCTTTTGACTTGCATTTCCCTGATGATGAGGGACGTTGAGCATCTTTTCGTGTGTCTGCTAGCCATCTGTATGTCATTTTTGGAGAAATGTCTGTTCATAGCTTCTGCCCATTTTTAGTTGGATTATTTGAGGGGGGGGTGCGAGTTGTATAAATTCTTTACATATTTTGGATACTAACCCTTTATTGGAAATGTCCTTTGCAAACAACGTCTCCCATTCGGTAAGTTGTTTGGTTCTGTTAGTCCCCTACCTTTCTTATATGATCCTGCTTGAAGGCTTCTTATACTAGTGAAGACACCGAAGGTCAGAAAGATGAAGACACTTTCCCAAAGTGGTGAGTGGCTCAACCAGGATTTGAACACCACTGTGGCCGTTAAGAACTTTAGCCCTAAAATGTAAGGCGTTCTTGAAAGCTTGACCTCCTGACTGAGAAGCCAATCTGCCGAGTCACACCATTTCCGGAGGGCACCAAAGCAAGATGAAGGGGCAGACCGCCTTTTACTGCAGTAAAGTTAATGAGTCAGAGTCTGCAGCACCTTGTAACAGAGTGCTCAGTGCAAGCAATAACAAGGCTCCGGACGAGCAGTGGGAGGCAGATGAGAAAGGACACCGGGGATGGGGTCAGGTAGTCACCACTGCTAGATTTAAAATCAGGTTCTTCAGCATTCCAGCCCAAAGTGTGAATAGACAAAAACTGGAGAACAGGCAGAAACCAAAGAGAAGGTGAGGTGTAGGATATGGAAGGAGGGCCGCAATGATGATGCTGATGTGGGTAGCTAACCCTTACCAACATTTATAACGTGGCAGGCACTATTATCAGTTCCTCGGAAACTTTCACCAGATCCTAAGACAACCCCATGGTAGGTAACATTCTATCCTCACTTTATAAATGAGAGAACTGAGGCACAGTGAGGGACAGCAAATTGCCTAAGGACAGATATCTAGAAAGGGTTGGACATTCAATTCTAATCCTGGGAGTTTGGCTTTAGCGTCCATGACCTTAGCTACAAGAAATTATAAATACTAACACTATATTTGAAAGGATAGTGAAGAGGTTATAGGACTCCATGAAATGTCAGGATTGAAAAAAGTCATTTGTAAAAAGTGTCACCTTCCCTGTATTTTGATTTAGGTTGGATACCTTCCCGTTTAAGCCCCTTTGACAAAAGAAATGATTACCCATTGACCCATTTTCTTTTGTTAACCCTTTCCCTTAATGTCTTACTGTGAGATGTAAAGCCACCGTCTAGAGGATTCTGCTGAGTTACCATCTAGTTAAGGTCCTAAGTCAGCCTGGTTTGGTCATCAAAGCAAATGTGGAAAAAAAAAACCCAACAACAACAACAACAAAAAAAAAACCCCAACATTTCATAGGGTCTTTTTTGGTTGAAATAGCCACATAATGCAGACAGCACCTACTTGAACTCAGTTAGTACAAGGAATGGGATATATTTCCTAAAACTAGAATCAGACTAGGTACCTGGTTACATTATTACCACTTATAATTTTTTAATGTTTTTATATTTTTTCTTTCTTCAAATAAATACTGTTTCTAAAGTTAATAATTTAAAACTATATGAGATGATGGAAGATATCTCTTAAAAGTCCTTAGGTTGGGGCACTTGGGTGGTTTAGTCGCTTAAGGGTTTGACTTTTGATTTTGGCTCAGGTCACCATCTCAGGGTCTCAAGATCAAGTCCTGTATGGGCCTCTGGTCTCAGTGCAGAGTCTGCTTGAAAATCTCTCTCTCTCTCATCTCTTATCTCTCCCCCAACCCCTGCTTATGCTCTCTCTCTCTCTCACTGTCTAAGATAAATAAAATTTGTAAAATAAAAATAAAAGTGGACAGTATGGTTGAAATTCACCAGATATTTCTCAAGCACCAATTACATGCAAATATTTAAGTCTATTTTTACAATGCAGTGTTTTTGACATCCTGGATAATTATAATGTATAAGACAGGACATCAGATGAAAATAGTATTTTGACCAGGAAATTAAAATAATAACCTCATCATCACTTCTCTAATCATTATCATTGCAGGCTCTTCTTGTTTTTACATTTCTTCTCTGGATAAAAGTTACACCTTTAACCTCATTGCCCAAACCTGTGTCAGTCTTGACTCTTCACTTTCCTTGATGCTTCACATCTAATCAATCATATTCTCTACTTACATTACCTTATCTCTTGCATTCTCACTGATCTCACCGTGGATCAGAACTCCATAACCTCTTTTCTGAACTACTAATACAAGGTCCTCAATCTCTATTATTGATAATGCCAGCCTGTCCCAAGAGCTTCCAGAGACATTTTCCTAAACTGCAAATTTGATCGCGTTACCCAACCTTCAAATAGTAAGCACAGAAGCCATAAAATATAAAATCTAAAACCCTTTTACATAGCTCACAAAGCCCTTAAAGACCTGGCCCTTCGGATTGCCTGAGTGGCTCAGTCATTGGGGTCTGCCTTCAGCTCAGGTCATGATCTCGGAGACCTGGGATCGAGCCCAGCATCGGGTTCCCAGTTCGGTAGGAAGCCTGCTTCTCCTTCTCTCACTCCTCCGGCTTGTGTTCCCTTTCTAGCTGTGTTTCTCTCTGTCAAATAAATAGAGAAAATCTTAAAAAAAAAAAAAAAAAGAAAAAACCTGACCCCTCAAGACTGGACCTTCTCACCCTGAGGGCCAGCCACCAACCTACTTCACCAATTCCCAAAGGTCCCTCCACCAGTGCTCCTCCGAACACGTCACATCCTGCCCACCACTGATGTCCCCTCCACCAGTGCTGAAAGGCCTCAGCTATTCTTTGTTTGGTAGCACCCTGCCTGTGTACAGTCTATTCTTTTTGCCTCCACTAATACCTGTATTGATCTTCCTTCTCCCTAAAAAACACCTTGCTTTTCTTCCTGCTAAGGCATTGCTTTCTAGGTCCTCATTATCAGCAACTAACACAGTGACTGTTTTAAAAGGTTCTTTACAGAGGGCACCTGGGTGGTTCAGTTGTTAAGCATCTGCCTTCAGCTCAGGTCACGATCCCAAAGTCCTGGGATCCAGGCCTGCATCGGGCTCCTTGCTTAGCAGGGAGCCTGCTTCTCCCTCTCCCACTCCCTCTCTCACTGTCTCAATGTCAAATAAATAAATAAATAAATAAATAAATAAATAAATAAATAAATCTTAATAAATAAATAAATAAATATTTCTCTAGGGACACCTGAATGGCTCAGTTGGTTCAGCATCTGCCTTTGGCTCGGGTCCTGATCTCCAGGGTCCTGGGATAGAGCCCTGAATCGGACTTTCTGCTCAGCAGGGATTCTGCTTCTCCCTCTCTTCTGTACTCTCTCACTCTCTCCCAAATGAAAAAAAAAAAAAAAATCTTAAAAAACAAAAAAAAAAGGTTCTCTAATAAATATATGAGTGAGTAACCAGCAAAGATTCACTTTTCTAGCCTCTGGTGAAGATCTAGTTCCTCACCTAATGGTGAATCAGCACTCAATAGTTTATCTTCCAAGAGAATAACTCGACTTGTCAAGTCTTGCTCTACCATTGCCTGATAATGTACCACTAAGTATATTTGTTATATTTAATAGAGATTAAATATATTTCTTTTATATTTAACAGAAATTAAATATATCTTACCAGGTAGGTAGAGGTAAATGCTGAGAAGATTAAGATCTGGTGAGTTGTACGGATGATATGTTCCAGGTATTTAATTTGGGGGAAGAGAAATGCTTTGAAGTGATTAATTAGATGGTTTGGTTCTGCAATAATTGAAGTATATTTGTGGAACTAAAAAAGACT
Source organism: Spilogale gracilis (assembly GCA_004023965.1). Lineage (NCBI taxonomy): Eukaryota > Metazoa > Chordata > Mammalia > Carnivora > Mephitidae > Spilogale > Spilogale gracilis. Next base: position 21,674 of record PITA01014076.1, on the reverse strand, counting down.
ATGTCTGGATGATTTTGATGAATTGCATCTAAAACATCCCCTTTGTATAATGAACTGATATTCTTGAATGCTATGATTACAGTGAATTTTAATTTGCAAGTGACATTAGTGATTTCATTTGTTACTACTTGAATTTGATTAAAATATTTTCAATTAATTGATATAAATTGGGTGGTGGAGCAAACTAAGCATTTTTTTCAAAATTTTGTTTCTAGAAATGTTCTTTTTATTTGTATCAGCCCTGCTTGGAAGTAAGCTAGCTACACCGTATCTGGGGGCATACAAGTCATATCTCTTTCAGAACATAACATTTCATACCAAAAGAAAGTACGCCTTAGGCATAATTCTGTGAATTAATGATTCTTCCTCTTTCCTCAGACTCCATTCCCTTGGTAAAGATGGAATTACTGAGGAAGAAATAAATGCTGGGAAGATAAGAGTATCCTTTTCTCTTGCTTCTTGGCTAAAATAGCTTTGCCACCTTTCTTGAGTCATCTGGCCACCGAGTGCTCTAGCATTCCTCCCAATTCCCCCAACACATACACACACACAAGAGAAAAACAAGTATGTATCGACCTCCTTCAGTGTGCTCTCAACTATTACATATGTCATTCAATTTGGACAACAACCTTGAAAAGTAAAGATATACTAATTTTTATAGCTTTGGAAATGGAGATTCAGAGATGAAATCATTTTTCCAAGACTGTACACTTAGCCTATGATTGAGCTGACTGAAACTCATGACTACCAAGCTACTTCTCATGATCTTCGTACTCTGCCTTATTATATTCTCCATTACTCTTGAACTGAAAAAAAATATTCCTGTTGGTCTGAAAAGGGTGGATCAGTTATCAATTTCAATGCTCATGATCTACTTAAAAAATGCACAGAGGAGGTATTATTGAAAAGAAACCTAAGGGGGTGCCTGGGTGGTTCAGTCATTAAGCATTTGCCTTCAGCTCAGGTCATGATCCCAGGGTCCTGGCATCGAGCCCTGCCTCCGGCTCCCTGCTTGGCAGGAAGCCTGCTTCTCCCTCTCTCACTCACCCTGCTTGTGTTTCCCTCTTTTGCCGTGTTTCTCCCTGTCAAATAAATAAATAAAATATTAAAAAAAAAAAAAAGAAAGAAAGAAAGCTAAGTAGACATGTTCGAGTTATTTAGGTAGGGAAAAACATTCCAGTAAGAGGTAACAGAAGGTACAATGGTACAGAGTTAGGGCTATGTGGGACCACTTCCTGTCTCCTAGCTGTGTCTCTAAGATCAATCTATGAGCCTTGGCTCCTTCCTCCTTGTGTTCTTCTTTCCCTTGGAGAACGCAACCATCATTGCACTTTCAATTCTCAAGTATTCTTCCTTAAGCTCTAGTTGTTAGTCTTCACATGGCATCTTCATAACAGGCATCATCTCAACCTCAACACATTCAAAACTCACTCTTTTATATCAAATAAATTCTTCTGTAATAGTTTCACTATTCTGTCTTTCTGTTCAATTTAACAAATGCTACTTCCCAGTCTCAAAATGGTAGCCCTTGTCCTCAACTTAAAGTAGTTAGAGCAGGATCTAACTGGGATCATGACCTGAGCCAAAGGCAGATGCTTAATGACTGAACCACCCAGGCACCCCCTTAGCTTTCTTTTCAATACCCCTTCTCTGTGCATTTTTTAAGTAGATCACTGAGAGTTGAAATTGACAACTGATCCACCCTTTACAGACCAAGAGGAATATTTTTTTCAGCTCAATATTTAACTAGATATTAGATGTGATTGAGATATTACAAGCTATTTTTTAAAATAATACTAATAAAACTAATACATAATACATTTTATATATCACCCCATTGAAGATTAAGTTAAAGTTATAGGAGTTACATGAGGACTCAGATTATATTTCAGTACCCTGGTATTATTAACTTAGTACATCTAGCAAGTGTTAATTGAGAACGTGCTATGTACCAGGAACTGCTCTAAGCTTTGAGGACAAAATGGTGAACAAAACAAAATTTCAACTCTCACAGAATTTTAATTATATTTGGAGAGAATGACAAGAAAAAGTAAACAAATACATAACAGAGTTCCAGATACTAAACAAATACATTATATAATTCCAGATAGGTCTAATTTCTTTTTAAAAAAGTGAAGAATGGTGAGAGACTACAGTGAGCTTTGGCAATTTATTGTAGATATTTTTAGGTATGGTGTCATGAACAGCCTCTCTGAATTAGTTAAGCAGAGAGCACGATGAAGGGAGAAAAGAAGATACGTAAAGGTCTGGGAGGTGAATGCCAACTGTTCCAGGCAGACGGTATGACAGGTAAAAAGATCTTGAGGCAGGAACAAGTGAAGTCCATTGTGGTTGGAGTAAAATAAGAAGGAAGGAGAACAGTAAGAGAAAAATGCAGAATGGCACTTGAGGATCAGACTAGGTGAGGTACAGATTTCGTTTTTTGTCCTGAATATGATGGAGAACATTGGAAGTTTCAAGAAGTTACATGATGAGACTAATATGTTAAACAGATCTGTCTGGTTTCTAGAGATAGAATAAAATGTAGAGTGGGAAGAGAAGGAAAGAAAAAAATCAAACATGCATTGTGACAGGCTAGCTGGGAGACTGTGATGACATCAAGTAGAAAGTGTAATGATAGGACTTAATCATTAAGTTGTTTATTAAAGGAAAGAGAAAAGTAAGCATGAGCTCTAGATTTTTGACCTGTATAAATGGGATGATTGGGAGTGCTGTAATTCAGACTTGGGGAATAGAGTTTTGAAGGATAGACTCAATTGTTCAGTTTTGGACACATTACTACTATGTCTTAGAAGCTTAGAGAAGTCCAGGCTAGAGATTAAAATAAAAGGCTTGGGGAAGCCAGCCACATGTGATAATAAGAGGACAAAATGAGGGTGCCAGGGTGGCCCAGTTGGTTGAGTGTCTGCCTTTGGCTTGGGTCGTGATCCCAGGGTCCTAGGATTGAGTCCCGCATCAAGCTCCCCGCTCAGCAGGGAGTCTACTTCTCCCTCTGTTTCTGCCTCTCTCTCTCTGTCTCTCATCAATGAATAAACAAAATCTTTAAAAAACAAACCAAAAAAAGAGGATGAAATGAGAAACTTGGGACCAGAGATGATCCCAAAGTAAAAGAGAAAAAGGTTGAAGAAAACATGAGTTTGGTTTTGGAACTGTTAAATTCAAGATTCCCAAGAGAACATCTAAGTGTACAAGTCCACTGCTGGAAAAGCTGCTGAAAAAACTGGCCTGAAAATCAGGAGAGTTTGGTGTTTGAAGTACAATGTGAGAGAGCCAACACCAAAATCAAAAACTAGATAAGGAAAGCAAGTCTGCGGACTAGACAAAGAATTCCCGAAGAATAGACCAAGTACACCGGATCCCCAGATAGAAGAGGTGACACAAAAGGAAAAAGAATGATTCATAAACAAAGAAGTGGTCCCCAGCTCCAGCAGTCAAACTGCATAGAGTTAGGGGTCATCCTTACTGGGTATGGCAACCGGATGTTGCTTGGAGCTCTGACAAAAAGCAGTGGAGTCCCCAGACACTTTGAGGAATTTCTTCATCCCCAGCGGCCCAAACAAAGACAGAAACCATTGTTCATTCATCACGTAGAACGTAGAACGCTTCCATTAGTCGGCTACTTGGTTCCATAGGATACATTTTGATGTACTATGTAAACTACCGTGATATAAGTGGAATACCCAAGACTAAGGACCCTGTTAGTAGCAAGCATACAGAGACCCCACAGCAGCCCTCTCAAAACCTCCACTTGTGATGTGTTTCTATTCTTGACATCCTCCTTGCTTGCTGATGCCCGAGTCCCATACCCCTGAACCACTGACACTATAGAGCCACAAGCTTATAAGATGGGGATGACAAGAGCAGTTGAGGGGACCCTGGGAGCTGGCAGCCCCATTTGACTGCGCTGCCAAATGCAGATCAAACTGGGTCCTGAGACGTGTGAGACGAACAAGGCCCCCTAGAGGGCAGCAGAGCCTCACAGGAAGGGGGAGAAATACCGTAAAGGGGTCCGTGGGATGCTTCACTGGAGGAGACACAAGGGGGCAATGCACACTTTTACGAAGAATGGGATCCAAATTAAACGTAATGAATTGAAGTCAGTAGAGGTAGAAGGATCTAAGTTGTATACCAGACAGCAAAAACAAGTTGGCTGGAAAGAGTTGGGCGGAAGTCATTCACAGGAAAGCAAGATTCTCTGCTCAGTGCATGGTTACTCTCCCGACAGTAGTAACAAACAGGTACTGTTTGCTGAGAGCCTATTACTCGACACGTGGTCTGCTGTGAGCTAGATGATATTTTAGGCACTGGAGATAATAAAGATGAAGATACTACTGTCCTTCCCCTAGACAATGCCTCTCCTCAAAGTGGAACCAGAGATGTAAACAGATAATGTCAGCAGAGAGTTGTAGGTGCTTCGAGTTGTTGTCAAGGGCACGGCAAGGGCACGGAAAAGGACATGGTTATCTAGGACCTCAAAGGACAACACAATACCCTGGGTCCTGGTCGTACCGTTGTTTATTTTTTTCTCCCTTGTGATTTGTCTGAGTCTTCCCTAACATAATAGACCTTTCTTTTTTTTCCTCATTTACTCTTTCATTTCTTTTATTAAGCTCTACCAGGTTCTAGGCACCATCATGGGCACAGGGATATACATGTGGTTCTGATATGGCACTAAAGGCACAGCAATAAGCTGTCCCCATTGGTTTTCCTCTTCCTCCCCCTCAATTCGCCCTCTCTCTAGGGATGGAGAGAGCTTAAGCCCTACCGTCTGATAGGTCCTGTGTGAGAAGAAAGAAAATAGAAAAATACCATGGGGCACCTCAATGGCTCAGTCGGTTAAGCACCTGACTCTTGATTTTGGCTCTTGATCTTTGATTTTGGCTCCAGTAGTGACCTCAAGTGTCCTGAGAGCAAGCCCACATTGGGCTCTCCCCTCACTGGGGAGACTGCTGGAGATGATCTCTCTCCCTCTGTCCCCCGGCTCACTCTCGTGCATGCACACACCCTCTTTCTCTCAAATAAATCTAAAAAGAAAGAAAAACAACATCATGTCTTTGCACTTGTACATGGAACAGCCCACAACTGCATGATGTGCCACCCAGCCCAGGTTAAAGTAGAATTCCATCATGACATTTGCCATTTTAGTTCTGTGTTCACTCAGTCTTCTCCACATGTGATGTTTTATCTTCACCCTGGATTTAGTGTTCTCTGTTTACAGTGCCCATGTTGGTCATCCCCATTAGATCATAAACTCTTTGAGGTCAGAGGCTGTGAAATATGTAGAAAACATATTTCATAGAGCCAAGCACTAAGCTTAACATCTAGAAGACACACAATATGTGTCTGAGTATATTATTTATAAGCAGGACCTACTGAGGAATTCCAACATCAATATTCATCAACCATGTGAACTCTAGTTCTCTTTTGAATAAAGTCATCACTACCCCTGCCCGGGGTTGTAAGGATGCTTGAGACAATATATAAAAACTCTGAACACAGTCCCTAGAAATTACATTTGTCCCCTCTCCTCTTCCTATTCTTTGGCTTCTCTTTGATTTTTTTAAAATTGAGTTTTCTTTCCATCATCCCTTTGCTAATTTCGATTGTAGTGTTCTAGAGCACAAACTTTAGAGTTCAACAGCTCAGATATGTGTCTGACTTTGCTGCCTCTTACCGTGTGACTTTCAGCAAGTTACTTAGTCATTCAGTTTCTTCATCTGTACAATGAGGACAATAGTAGTACCTATCTCATAATGTCTTTGTGAAATCACATTCTAAAATCCTCATGCAAAACATCAACACTATGAGTTAAGGAGCATTGCTCCCATTATTCAAAGAGAAAATTTAAGAAAAGTTATATAAGTTACTCAAAATCATACAGCTAGTAAGTGCTATTGCTAGGAATCAGACTCATGTTGAGCAACTCCAAAGCCAGTATACTTAATCGCCTCTATTTATTGCCAAACTAAAACCGAACATGTTTAGACAAATGTGGAGACTTATTGTATATCTCACTCTGTGTGTGTGTTTGTGTATGATTATTTAGATATGTATATAACTGTGTATATATATGTATGTATGTGTATTCATATATGAGTCTGTACATATATGTGTAGTGTATATGACACCATATGACCACACACATCCGTTTATCACTTTCTCCATGATAAACTCCTATGCTTCTAGATCACCATGCAACTACTAGTTTAGTACTTGGTGTATAACGAGTACTTGAGACACAAGTAAATTTACCTAAGACAAGACCTCGTAACATCATTTTCATGAAATGTTTCCTTGGGTGTCTCCCATTATGAAATTAAAACAATCTCACTTTCAATTTATTGTGACAGACACTGAACAATATGCGATCTGCTCAGAAATGGCAAAATGAATAAATCCATCTGTTGTAGTTATATGTGATGATAATGAGCCATAAGACATTATCGTAAAACTAGGAGAAGTATAATTGACTCTATTAAAATGATACTATTAAAACAATGAAACGAAGACCTTAAGGGGGGTAGAAAGGCAGTTCTTAGTCGAAGACCTGTGAGTTTAGTACATTCTGTCCGGTGCACTAGAGTAGAGATGATTGTCATGAAGCTCACGTGAGTCAGAGCAAAACTCGGCAAACCCAGACTTGCCACAACTGCTCCCCTCTCTCTGGGGGTTGTCCCCACTCTCCGGCAGCTGTCACGGTCACATGAAGCACGGCCTCCCTGCACTCCTCAGCCCCTCACATGCACACGGGGACCAGGAACACTGCAACCTCCCTCTGTCACCCCTACCTCCTCTTGGTCCTCTCAAAAATCAAGTGATTCTTAAACCCGAGAGGAAGGGGTACTGAGATTTTTGGCAATACTTGGAAGAAACACTTTATTTGTCCCTCAGTACTCAAGGGACGGAGAAATAAAGAAAAGGAAAGGTTATTGTGTGGCTGTGGGGCTGGAACAACGAAGGTGAAGAAAGAGGACAGAGAAGAAAGGAGAGTGGCCGACAGAGTCAGTCTGTTGCGATCACGATCTGTGAAAGACTATGACAGGGTGTGTGTGTGTGTGTGTGTGTGTGTGTGTGTGTGTGTGTATGACAGAAAGGCAAAGGCAGTTTAGATGGAGCTAGGTTTGGATAAATATTACCGCCTCACCTTTAGTAAACATTCTTCCTTTTACCATTTCCTCGCTGCAGTCATGCAAAAGCCTTCGCTTCGGGGCTGCTGCTCACCAGGCCCTCCGCTACGTGCTTGCAGAAGGAGCACTGGGCCCTTGCTCCTGTGAAGTTTACAGTTCAGTGAGGGACACAAGGAGCTAGTAGGCAAACTGACGTCTAATTAGAATTTGAAATCGAAGACCAACAGGCCAGAAGGGCTGAGATAAAGAAAAGAACGTCTTCTGTCTGCGTTTCATTTTCAAATGCAGCCTACATTCCCACGGCCGGAGTTAGGATGTGTGGGAGCACCCAGATCCTGCAAGCGAGGTCTGGATGGTGGTAAAAATCAAAGATTTGTTAACCCACGAGATGTAATGGGGATCATCTCCTGTCCCACAGGAGGACCCATGGTTTCATAAGCATTAGGGGACAAGTGGAGAAAACGGGACAAAATATTTTGCATCAGAAGTGTCTGGGGCAAACCTGCCAGGTTATGGAAGTCATTAGAAGCAAGAAAAAAAAAAAAAGAAAGAAAAAAGACAGGTCTAACATTACCACTAATATGCACCTGTTAAGATTAAGAATTTTACATAAACTCCCTCACCTGATCCCAACAAGCCCATTTGGCAGGTGGGGCAATTATAACTCAGAGAGTATTAGCGTGTACACTAATATAATGCAGCTGGGTTATGGTCTCCTTGAGGGACAGGAAGCAAACTGGGGGAAGCAGTAGATTCAAGTTTTGTTTGGAGGGTTTTTTTGTGTGTGGTTTTTGTTTTTTAGATCTATTTATTTGTTTTTAATTTTTTTGAAGATTTCATTTATTTGAGAAAGAGAGCACGAGTGGAGGGAGGTACAGAGGGAGGAGGGTTTGATATCAGGACCCCGAGATCATGACCTGAGGCAAAGGCAGATTCTCAACCAATTGAATCACCCAGGTATTGCTGAATTATGTGTTTATGTTAGAGAGAAAAAGAGCACAAGCTGGCGAGCAGGTGGGGAGGGAGGGGCAGAAGGAGAGAAGCTTCAGCAGGCTCCCTGCCAGGCACAGGGTGAGGGGGGCCATGTGGGGCTCCATCTCAAAACAAATGAGATCACAGCCTGAGTTGAAAGCAAGAGTCTGACACTTAACCTACAGAGCCACCCGGGCACCCCAGTAGATCCAAGTTTTGTGAGACTTAAGGTCACACAATTTGGGGAAGGGGCTCTATTTAAGAAAAAGATAACAAAATGTGAACAGGGCCTTGCAAGGAACTGTTGTAAGTGAGGGCCCCTGAGTCTAAGTTATTTTCAGAGCAAATCTGCTTCCACGGAGAAGCACTGGGGTTTAGACTGCAACAGACCCCAGACTGAGAAAATGAGGTTACTAAGTGCAGATTGTAACCGAGTTCAGTATGGGAGAGGGGAAAAGGAGTCAGGCTCCCTATCCACTGGCATAAAAAAGGTCTGAAGAAGAATAGAGGCAGGGGCCAGGAAATCAGAAAAAATATAAAAGGGTTCAGAAAAATAGCGCAGCTCCCGACGAGCCTTCAGCCATTTAAGACAGAACTAGGCCCAAGAAATGGACCTCACTAGTGTTTGTAACCGTTTTAGTGAGCAACGACATGCATCAGAGTGAACCAATCTGGTAACCTTGAGTAAATCGCTTCATCCTCCTGCATCCTGGCTCTTCCCCTTTTATAAAACAGGAAAATTAGTAGTATCCAATGTATGGGGCTACTGCAGTGATTAAATCGGTACATTTGGGCACTCAGAATGTGGCTGGTATATTCCCAGTGCTCAGGAAATATTGGCTTTTTTTGTCCTTACCCAGCTTGTCTGGCTCCAAAGCTTTCCCAGTGTTTATGCACAAAAAAGTTAGGAAAAATTCCTGTTGGAAAACGACTCATCGGTTTTCAGGAAGAATAAAGTATTTTGTCTGAAAATCCCTCAGGCCTAAGAGAGAGGCCAGCAACTTTGAAGTAATGCTTCACAACAAAGATTCTCTAGGCTGTTCCTATTCTCCTCTGGAGATCCTCCCTCTGGTCTAACACTGTGCTCCTCCCTGAAAACTTTTCCCTGTTGAGATGGTTGTGTGTAAGCTTGTAAAGCACCTTAGAATTCATTTTAAAATCTGTATCTTCCTGGGTTTCTATTGTGAAACACAGCATCAAAAAAAAAAAAAAAAAAAAAAAAAAAAAAAGAAAAGAAAAAGAAAAGAAAAGGAAAAGAAAAGCACGGGGCGAAAGGCAATGACTTCAGATGATTCATATCTGAAAACAAGTTCTCATCATAAGTGGGATTAAACCACATCCTTGGGGAATTTTCTGGAAGCTAAATGAAAGGCTTTACTCAATACAAAATTTAACACATTTCCATAATATTGCTATGCTATAATTTATTAAACCATTCTCCAGAGGTTTATTCTTGTTTTGTTTAGTTTCTGCTATTTTTCTACAACACTGAAAGGGAAAATCTTTGTACAGAAACCTTTGAGCTTCTGTTGAATTATTTTCTTAGAATAAATTCCTATGAATGGAAGTACTGGGGCAATATAGCTGATTCTTTACATTTTAATTGCTTATTTGCATTGCTTCCCCACCTGTCAACTTCTACTTTCTGTTATTTTAGAGAGGACAGAGAAGTATGTTCCCTGGCAGCTTCCCAGATATTTTGCCAACTTACGTTTGTCTCTGACATTATTTTCTCAGGCTATTAATCAATTTTTTTGTTTTTATTCTGACATCTCCGAGTGAATCAACTTGACATTGCAAGTCTGGACAAAAGCTATTTTTTTCCAGAAACGGGGCCACAAGATCTGTGGGAGCAAGTAGTAAACCATCTGAATATATTTACTTGCGTACAGACAGCCGGGGGGGGGGGGCAGAAGGATGAGACTAAAGTAGGGAATCACTTTGTAATCTTGAACTGGATTTGGCCTTTCTCTTTCCCTCTAAAGTGACAGTCTGTAAGGACTTTCCTTCTGTCTTCCGCTAGAATTCTCCCCTTAGCAGTTTGACTTGAAGACTGATTTGGGATTTCCTTGGGTTCTCTGTAAGGTCTTAGCCTTGTTGGAAATCTCCACCACCTCATCCTGGTCTCCCATACCGCAGTGCTGCGCCCCCTAGTGAACACTGACAGACCGCTCTTCGCAGCAATGCCTCTTTGACCTTCAAAGTTTTGTGTATTCTCTTGTAGGTGAACTCCCCGTCAGAGGAATGGCAGTGTTGCCATGTCAGCAGCCCCCCTCCCCCCCCAGAGGATCTGTTCTCCCTGGCCATGGGGTAGTCAGAAGCCCAGCTGTATGAAGTGCACACTATGGCCTTCATGGATAACATTTTCAGTCCCTCAAATGGCTTATCAGGTTACTTAGAAAAGGTTTGTTTTTTGTTTTTTCAAGGTCAAATGACATTAAGAAGTCGGGTGTTAAAAATAAGCATGATGTGGGGCTCCTGGGCGGCTCAGAGGGTTAAGCCTCTGCCTTCGGCTCAGGTCGTGATCTCAGGGTCCTGGGATCCAGGCCCACATAAGGCTCTCTGCTCAGCGGGGATCCTGCTTCCCCCTCTTTCTCTGCCTGCCTCTCTGCCTATTTGTGATAATTCTCTCTGTCAAATAAATAAATAAATAAAATCTTAAAAAAAAAAAAAAAGCATGATGTTTGGAGGTAGAACATGTGGTTTCTCACCCTGATTCTGTGGCCACTACGGACTCAGCCAGGCTGTAAAGTGTTCTGAGCCACAGGTTCTCCTGAAGGACAAGGATAATAATTACTCTGTTGAGAGAATCATGATGATACAGGAAAAGCTTACCATGATACTGGAAATGCTAGTCACATGTTTATCATCATTTCTCTCCTTTATCACCGCCAGCATCCAAAATTAGGATAATCCTAAAGGTGACGTGGCCGTAAATCTGGAAAACAGAATGCAGTTCCTTGCAGTTGACAGGTGGGGAAGCAATGCAAACGTATCTGCCTCATACGTTTTAAAATCAGAAACTGTGTTTTTGGATGGTCACTAAGGATGTTACCCAGTGGTGGTGTCCGACCTGAACTGTGACTGGAGTCCAGAAGCCAAGGCTAGGCTGGTGTGGAGGAGCCAGCGTGGGAACCGAGTTGAATATTTCCAAAGCTTTTAGGAAGGTCTGTCCTGGGACAGAGGGGAGTGATTAGGAAGGCCTGTACTGGGAGAGAGGGAAAGGGAAACAATGACTGAAAACTAAAGGCAGAAACGTTCCTTCTAAAGCCAGGAAGGCAAAGCGAAAACTAGGAAATAAAATCTGGCTCCAAGCTCAGACAGATAGCATGTGGAAGAGAATTCCAAAATCATCAGTGTGCCTGGACCACCTTTACCCGGGTCTAGAATGACTAGGTAAGAGATGAGGACAAATGGACATAGCTTTGTATTCTTTATTTTGTTTTTCTTGATACTTTCTTAGTCTAGTGACAGGAAAGGTGACTGAGGAAAGTCTTTGGCAAATCCATGCAGACCAGAGGCCGATTCTTCAAACATGTGACCAAAAGCTTTACTGAAGTACTGGCCAGTGCTCTGACTTGTGACAGTTCCCATTAGTTAATTATTTTAACAATGCAGCACTAAACTCAGAGTAACTGGTGACTTTGGTTTCCTGGACCCAGTTCTGGTGTGTGTGTGAGTTGGGGGTGTAGACACTTCCCACACCAACAAGCAATTCTCTTGACCAGATGGGTGTCCTATAATTCAAATCAGTTCTGGCACTTTCAACCAGGAGATGCCACAGGTTAAGGGTTCAGTCCAAGATTGCCCCCACTCGATGACCCCCCCCTGATGCCAGTCACAAGCCCAGGCTATCATTCCAGCTGTAGATGGAAATTCCAACCCCTCCTTGAACTTGTGAACTTCTATATTTCTGACCATCTGGCTATAAACCAGAGATTCTCATAAGCCCCCTCCTCAGGTCTCAGTAACTTTTTTTTTTCTTTTAAAGATTTTATTTATTTGACAGAGAGAAACACAGCCAGAGAGGGAACACAAGCAGGGGAGTGAGAGAGGGAGAAGTAGGCTTCCTGCTGAGCAGGGAGCCCAATGTGGGACTCAATCCCTGGTCTCCAGGATCATGACCTGAGCCGAAGGCAGTCGTTTAACCAACTGAGCCACTCAGGCGCCCAGTAACTTTCTTTAGAGGCTCACAGAACTCAGAGACACATTTTACTTACCAGAGCACAGGTTTTTTTTGTAGGACATAACTCGGGAAGAGCCGGATGGAAGAAAGGAGTAGGGCAGGTTTGTGGAGCTTCTGTGCCCTCTGAGGGTGCGCCCTCCACCCCCCAGTATCTCCTTGTGTGCACCAATCCAGAAACTTTCCAAACCCGGCTTTGTGGGTTTTTATGGAGGCTTTATTACAAAAGCATGATTGATTACATCATCAACCACTAATGGTTGAACTCAGTCTCCAGGCTCCCTTCCCACCCCCTGCAGGCAAGGGGGTAGGACTGGAAGTTCCAACCCTCTCATCCACTGGCAACCAGCCCCAATCCTTAAGTGTTTTCCGGACTCAGCTTAAAAACATAACAAAAGGCATCTTTATGACTCTCAACACTTAGGAAATTCCAAGGGCTTAGGGAACGTGAGCCTGGAACAGTGAAGAAGACCAAATATATCCAAGAAAAATATATGTTCTCATATACATTTGGTCATCTGTATTACTTATATTTGGTCATCGGAATAACCAAATATATATTTTTCTTATAAATTACCGTATTACATGGGTTAGGACTACAATCACTTGACAGTGGCGTTTGCACCATGGGTATGAGGGCCAATTGTTTACGTTTCTCTAAATGTGGGTTATTGAGAAAATAATCCTTTTTTTAACCCAGTCTATCTCTCTCTTCTTGTTCCTATGCAAAATCTAACTCTGGGAAGATTCTTACACTTTTCTGTATACAATAGTACATATAAAAAGCAACAATATCTAAAAGAAGACAAATGATTAGGTAAGACTAAAGCATTTGTTAGTAAGTTGTTTCTTTGGGCTCTTCATATATACACACACATACACACAGAGAGAGAACTTACAAATATCCAAACCTAATGCTATAAACAACCTTAGAAATTCCTAGACTCGGCTGTGGCAGAAAAAGTAGCAAAAGCAAAGTAAAAGCTAGGATGATTTTGGCATCAGAGAACCTAAAACCTAATTCAAAGTGGATGCCACGGTAAGACTCACATAAAAAGAAGTTCTGAGATGAAACAGGCTAATTCTATCTCTCAGAGATATTGTCTAGGATCTACTTTCTTCTACTCTCCCATGCCACCATTTTTTAGAATGTCAGCTTACCTTCTCTCGTGCCTACAACACGGGTGTGGCATTGCTAAGTACCACATCAGACAATCGTCCATAGCAAGAAGAGACCATGGTTTCCAGTGTTTTCTTTGCCAAGAGTAAACAAAAGTAAACTAAACTAAGACTGTTCTTAGAAAGCTCCAGAAGACCCTCCCTCATGATCATTGGCTGAAACTAATAAACAACATGCGCCTTCTTCCCCTCCTTCTCCACTACACTGTGAACTCTGTGAGGCAGAACCTGTGAATTATTTCTATCTCTAAGCCAAAGCACATTGTCTAGAATTAAATGGATGCTCAACTGAAGTCTATTGAATAAGATAATCATTCCACCTACTTGGCTTGATTTAATGAGCCATTTTTATTCAAATACTAAATATTTTTAACATCTTAAAAAAAAGGAAAATTAAGAGGAAGGCCTCTATCCAGGACTAAAAATGATTTTCCTTTATATTTTATTTTGTTTTATTTCATATTAACTTTTGAGACAGCAAGAAAAGAAACTTGGGGGGGAAATGACTATTCCAAGGGTAAAAAGTCTTTGATACGAAGTCACTTTATCACTGCCTATTGGATATCAGGGGCCTGGAGGAAGTGGCATCATCTTAGGTTCCAGGTTTTGGGAAGGGAAAAGGGCAGGAAACCTTAAGAGTCTTGGGCCCTTGCATGTGCTACTAACAGTTATTCTTTACCAGTGAGGCTTGTGATTTTGGTCAGTCAGTTAAATTAAGTCTCAGGGACCTCATCTGATACATGAGCAACGCTGTACCCTCTTTAGTTACCCACAGGCATAAACTGATGGATAAAAAAAAGATGATTTCTGTGAAAGCATGTTGGCTCTGAAAACTGTCATTCAAAGGCTCATCTTTTTTTTTTTTAAGATTTTATTTATTTATTTGACAGAGAAACACAGCCAGAGAGGGAACACAAGCAGGGGGAGTGAGAGAGGGAGAAGCAGGCTCCCCACCGAGCAGGGAGCCCGATGCGGGGCTCGATCCCGGGTCTCCGGGATTATGACCTGAGCCGAAGGCAGTTGCTTAACTGACTGAGCCACCCAGGCGCCCCTGAATTGCCAGTTCTGATACAAAAACTGTGTGAGCTATCCACCACAATGCAGACCGCCCAGTACTGATGGCTCAACTTCAGCTTAATGGTTATATGAACCTCATACATCCAAGAAGCATCTCTTCTCTTTTGGCATCATCAGTCTCTAATAGAATGTTCACACATAAGCCTGCTCAACAAAGCTTTGTTAATGAAAAGAACAATTTGAAAAACAAAACAAAACACAACATAAAGGAAGACAACGAATTACGATGACTAAAAGTGTGGGTTCTAAACTTAAGATTCTTTGTGTTCAAAATCCTTGACCAATTTACTTAATCCTTACAATCTTCAGATTCTTCTCTTTAGTAAAATGGATATAATCATAAAAGAGAGAGCCTCTGCCATAGGGTTGTTGTCAGGATTAAATTTAGGTAAAATCCTAGCACCATGTTGACACATGGTAAACACTAAACGAATTCTAATTTATTGATATTACTGTTTTTCTTAGAGGCTAGGAATTGCCTTCCTTTTACCACTGACTAGTAAATGTGATGAAATCATAGACTGATGGGCCATATGGAAGGGTAGATCATGTGTGGTTTTAACAAGCACTAACAAAATCATGCCTGATATGATCCACATGCCATCACAAGCATCTAATACGTATTATAGGTCAGCCAGGGAAGAGCAGAAGCCCGCTTTGCCATGGGACCACCCTCTCCAGCCACCGCTCTTCCTCAGCCTGGCCGGTTAAGCACACAATCATATCTTTCTGTTTGCTCCTGTCCTTGTTCATGCTCACCAGGTACAAAGACAGGAGACTGGCCCAGCACAAGTCGGAAATAGAGTGTTTCACCCCCAAAGGGAGTGTGGGCAATGGTGGGAGAGCAACAATGAGCAGGTAAGCAAACTGTGAGTGGCCTGAGGTGGTGTGGACTCAGTGTTCGTAAGCTAGAGCAACAGGTGGCTCCCTGGTCTAGGTCCTCGCTCCACTGTGTACCCCATGCAGTGTGTCCAACCGGGGCCACCACTGGTTTTCTGTGTGTGTTTGATTTGCAAAACCCATGCCATCCTCATGTGAAGTGATGGGAGCCTCCTGTCCCAGATGCTGCTGTTTCCCAGGGTCGTGTGCTTTGCATGTCTGAAGCCTTAGCTCACACTCAGTTCTCCCATGGAGTTTAACTTATTGGTCAAATGCTTCTGGAGTTTGCAAAGTGGAAGAGATTGGAGGAAATTCACATTTCGGGACTGTTCAATCAGTAAAACAAATGCAAAAGCTTAGGACTGGTTCTGAGGGAAGGACTGCAATGAGGGAAGATTCCAGCCCTGATCCCAGGCAAACCTGGGAATTAATCTGACTTTGTTTCAATGTAACATCGTCTTACAGCCAAGGGCAAATGCCATGCCAAACTAGTGAGCTGGAGAGGCAAGAGGCTCTTCTTGAACTGGAATCAGGAAAGCTAGTCCTCCTCTAGCTACCATAGCTTTGCAGCTCCTTTCTTTCTCTGTGTCTGGTGGCCAACACCCCTGTCGCTGCGCTGTGCATGTCCCTTCCTTCCAGGCACTCCCAAATGAGCTGTGCCCGGTCAACTGGGTTATTTTAGAACTATAAGCATCAACTTAACTGTGTTGCATGAAGTGAACGTGCTTTATTGCATGGGACCGCATTTCAAGAAAAGGGCTCTCGAGATAAATACTGTCAAGATTGTCGTCAAACAGTTCCAGAATGTCGGAGGAGCCTTGAGTTGTGGAATCACTCACCATGAACTAAATCCCCACTTCTACTTTGAAGTGGCCTTTCCCCATCCATCGGTGGTACAAAGGTGTGGAGGGGAAGCTCCTGAAAGTCAGCCTGGGTAAAAAAGGAAAGGGGAAGTGCAGAAAGCACAGTGTGTACATGTGTGTTTGTGTGTGCTGAGAACAGAGCTTGGGATCCAGCTCCACAGCAAGAAGATAATCCTGTGGAGCCCTGTTGAACTTTCACCCAAACATTGTATTTGCTTCCTCTGTGGTAGGCTCCTTCTGGTTTTCAAAATAATGTCTAACTTTCTCCAAGGACTACATTGCACAACTTCTGGAGGGGGGTAGTGGAATTCATGTTGCAGCCTATGAAAATGGTGCCTGGAACTATGTAGCATATAGTCTGACCAGTCATTTATCACAACCCTGGCAGGGAGCTTGGCCAGCTTCATCCATGGCTCCCAGGGACAAGGCACTGAGAACATGTATACCTGTGTAGACATATATATATGTGTACACGTTAGTGTATCTAATGCCCTTCTGCCCGTGATCCCTTTATACAGCCATCTTTGGATGTCAGTGTGTCTGGAAGATAAGCCTCAATGGGTCATTTTGTGGGAGTAACTCAACAGACCACTATTGGGCCTACTGGTTTTCTTCCATTCAGATATGACAAAGTGCCATAATTCCTGCTCTTGAAAATCAGTCAGACAGCCCTGGAGTTGACTGGACAAGGTGATAATGACTGTGTCAAATGAATATAGGGGCTCTGTCCAGAGTGATCTCTGATTTGAAGCAATTGTCTAGAACTGGACTTCCCAAACTTGGCTGTCTATCAAACATATTGAGAGACAAAATCTGTACTGTAACAAGTTTCCTAGGTCATTCCAATTTATACCCATAAACCGATAATCGTGGAATAATCCATTCAACTAAGAGATGACACAGAGCTATTCATGGTAAACATGAGGTCTCCATTGTGTCATGCATTGGTCTTGGGAGTGTTGAGTCAGTGTTTGGAGATCTCAGATCCAATCATCTCAGCAATTATATTTGCTCAGGCTGTCCTGATTGAGAATGGGTGAGGAGATAGTGGGACACAGAGGGTAAGGGGACTCCAGGTCAACCAGACCAAGATTCCTTGGGTCAGGTCCAAATCTATAGAGATAGCAATTCAATGTATCTACACTGGGAATAGTCCAAGTTTCTCTACAACAGCAAAATAATAGTTAGCTTTTGTTTCCTCACTTGTTTGGACACAGCCAAGGTAATGACAAGGCTTATTACACTGATACATACAGGTGAAGCCCAGGGGACTACTGTATGCACTATTAAGGATAGTTCTGTTGAAATGACCACCTCAGTCCCATGGATAAACATAATTCACTGGGAACAAATGGTCTTCCCTTCCTACTTTTTCTTCCTTCCCATTTCTTTAGCATTAAACAAAACCTTATAGAAGAGAGTGAAAGTACTCTGGAGGGAAAGTGGGTCCTTCAGTGTTTCCATTAGAGGGGAGAAAATGCCTAGAGCATAAAAGAAGAAGCCAAAATGTCTAAGACTGTCAAATCTTTTTTCCCAACTTCATATTTGTTTATTTAAATACACACACACACACACACACACACACACACACACACAATGACATTTATCCAGGAGAAATAAGTTGAAAATGAAAATTAAGAGCAAAAATATCAGAGAGGAGACAAAGGCAAGCTAAGCCATTTCTACACAAGATGGTGCAGTAGTTAATCCCAGGGTGCTTCCCCTGGAATTGAATAGAAGGGATGGGGAAAGAACCACTATATGACTTTTACAGAAACTCTTGGCATCAGTTGTTGAGGCCCTCCTTCTTATCAGCTCCCACTCCGCTCCCTCACCCCAGGGTTGCTTCCAGAGTCAGAATCAAGCCTTTTTGCTCCACAAATATCTGGGTTGGTTCTGTGGCCTTAACCAAATTATCCGTCCCAGGGAGGAGCTAAGAGAAGCTCAAACAATCACAGAAAACCTGGAGTGTCACCTTGCATCTCATTTGCCTATGTTTTCTATGCTGAGACTATGCAAAGACAGGACTCAGCAAATTCATGCCTGCAGAGCCAAGTTACCTGGCGGGAAGAGAGAGTTTTCCAGAGCCTGCAGCCCTAGAGGAGAACACTATCATCTTACCTAAAAACAATGACAGGGACTTAGAGACACTCCCTCGCTTCTCCCTTTTCCCTCCACCCTCACATTTGGAAAGGAATAAGAACATTATATGTATCCCTAACACTCTAGCTTCTGGAAATATTATGTTGTTGTTTTCCTTTTATGTGAATTTTTTTTTCCCTTCTGTCAGATTCTAGCATAACTTGTCACCTTTTCATATTCCCACAGTGGACAGTGTAAGTGTGTTTCAGAGCAGAGACCTGATTGCAGGAGATGTGAAAAAGAGTCCTAAACAGAGAGGTGCTCTAAGAACCAGAAATTCTCTAAACCATATTATCCTGTGAGTCCATACTGAGATGGTTCAGCTCGGAGATGGCTAAAACCTCAGCAATGAGTGTTATTGTCTCAGCAGGACATTCCATCGGAGTGCTCATTGGAGTCTGCATTCTGAAGTGCTCATGCCATACCCCATGAAGGCACAGACATTCTGAGCCTCCCGGTCTCTCTTTGGAAAAGGACTCCCTAATTAAATGAAATAGATCTATAGTCCCCCTCCAGTGCTTGAAGGAAGGAGGGTGGTACGTGGTTATTTTTACTGTTGCAATGTCATGATATCAATTAGGTAAAGTATTAATCCTCAATCACTTGAGTAACTGATTTTCACCTAGTAGGTGAAAATGGGTATAAATATATTTAATTTTAATGGGTATAAATATAGAGCCTTCAGAGAATCTAGTAATGGTGATGTCATAGTAGTAAGGAACTCAGATTTGAAAAGCAATTCCAAAATATGATGTCTGTGTTAACACTGTTTTGCGTTTGATTCAATAATTTCTTCCCTCATGTAATGCTCATTTTATTAAGCAACTACCACAAGCCAAGTACTTACAAGACTCTAGAGATAAATGGATGATAAAGACTTGACTGATGCCCTTGAAAATCTGTAGTCCACAGGAGAACAGTGTAAAAAAAAAACAAAAACAGATAATTGCAATGCAACAGAAAGCCCTGTCCCAAAGGAAAATTTATGTGTCCAATTAACTCATTTGATATAAAAAACTACAGCTTATGCAGTGCAAATAGAATTAAGAGTAATATAAACTAAATAATATTAACCTGAACTCAGTGTTCATAAAGGACTACACACAGAGTTATATAAAATTCAGAGCCATAGAGAGAAAGGTTTGGTCTTCCTAGTATGAAGCTAGCTAGTTTCATAGTGATAGGACTGCTGCAGTAGTCTTCTCTTCATTCTTCCCCAGAATCAGTTTCAGATTAATGTTCTGACTTACATTTAAAGATATTCTAAAGCAAGTAAAAATAACCAGTTATTACCTTTGCTGTAATTATTATGCCTCAAACACTATAGCAGTCCCTTCCCATTGGTTATGTACTAAATTCTCCCAAAAATGATCTTTCCATGGTACAGATGAGGAAAATGAGGCTCAGGGATATTGAATAACCTACACAGTAGAGTGACTTAGTGAAAATTCTGAAATCAAAGACCTTAAAACCTGATTCCAGCGCTAGCCAGTGAGACCTTAAAGCACCATTTTACCTCCTTAATCTCCATAGTCTATAAAATGAGGCTAATAGAGCACTTCCATTATATGACGCTGTGAAAACGAAATGAGATAATGCAAGCACAGCACCTTAGCAGGCATTCAATAAATTCTACTTAGTATTACTGTTCCCCAAGACTACTCAGCTTAGAAAGTCCTTTATTCTTTTTTTTTTTTTTTTTTTTTTTTGGTCTTCTTTTTCCATTCTCCACCTGCCATCATGGCTGTTTTCTCAACAATCAATTCTGAGAAAGTATGTAAAATAAAATCTAGTAGTATCAATGAAGTTAATTCAATGATATAAATTCTCTGCTTTAAAATTAATGTTCTCCCATGTTTTTCCCTGGATGTTTAGATATACCAGATACTGATTTAAGTGTTTTACCTATAAGATCTCTTATTTCATCTTTAAAAAATGTGAACGATAAAGTCCACACTGGAGCCGAATTCAGTTTGCTTCTGAATTTACGCTCTAACCATTATGATATCTGCCACCTGGGATAAAATCCAAACCCATGCATTCAGAATACAAGGACCTTTACACACTAACCCTATTCTAACTCTTTGACCTTTATTCGTGTTTTGGCCCATGTGTTCTTTTCTCCACACACCCCAAATGTCTTACCCATCTCCAAACATGCTGACAATTTCACACCCTAGCACATGCTGTGTCTCGACCTGAATTGCCCCTCATCACTCCTTGAATCCATCTTTTCCAACGCCCACTCCTATTCTACCTGGCAAACTCTTACTCAGTCTTCAAAACCCAAATCTAATGTCTTTGAAACCTTTCCAAAATTCTTACAATCTACTTTCCATCTGCCCAAACTCATGGTTCTAAAGTACTTCGACTTTATCTCCAATACTGTGTATTATCTGGTCACCTGTGTTTTCCCACTACACTTGAAATTTTTGAAGGCAAAACATGTCCTGTTCAATTTTCCACTCTCAGTAGCCAAAAGTGCTCCGGGACTGTTGATTCAATCAGTTAATAAGAGGACAAGGAGAACCTTTTCTGTATGTAGGCTACACCGTTTTAGGGACCATAGAGTATTCCAGAAAATATGGAATAATTTCCACCCTAAAGAACTGACGATCTTTTTCTTTTATTTTTTTAAAAGATTTATGTATTTATTTGAGAGAGACCACAAGGAAAAGAGGGGCAGAGGGAGAGGGAGACCGTCTCAAGCAGACTCCATGCTGAGGACAGAACATGACGTGGGGCTCAATCTCAGGACCCTGACATCACAACAAGAGCTGAAACCAAGAGTTGTATGCTTAGCCGACTGTGCCACCCATGTGCCACTGACAATCTTAATAAAGGAATAAAATTCATTCTGATGGAAACTGCAGGAATCTGCTATATTAAGGTATAGTTCCATCTATGATCCAGATAATAAGGCCTAGATTTGAATAAGGGAGGGAGAAAGCAACATGACATGCAGTTTCAAGTTCAGGTTTTTAGATTCCCTGGAAGAAAACTTCACAAACTATATTCCGAAGAACATTAGACCAAGTGCAAGAGATGCTCCATGAGCAGGAGAGAAGAAAAGGCAGAAGTGGCAGTATGGATGAAATCATAATAGGGGACGCTCCATGCTCTATGCCCTTCCTGGAGACTTTCAGTTTATGCTTACAAAACAAAGATGAGGAGGACTTGGATGACTGGGCATGGAACCTGCTTAAGATTCTGTTTCTCCCTCTCCCTCAG